>SCLH01002269.1:22590-38106 GCA_004367855.1 Oikopleura vanhoeffeni
GTTTCGATTGCAAGATGCACCATACACAAATCAAATTACTTTTGCAAATAAACTGCCAGGTTTAAAAAATGAAATAGTTTTCATATAAAATGATAATTTCAACCAGAAAGCCCTCCTATACGAGTACTTAAAATAAATATGATCTATTAAAATAAAAAAGCGATCTTCTTAACTAATAAACTAATAACTGTTTTTTTTAAATATTCACAAGTGAGACCTTATTCTGCGATTTTTGTAGAGCTCAATGGCGCCCCTACCGAAAACTTAAAAAACGTCTAATCATGACCAGTGGACCCCCAAACTAAAAAACGTCTAATCATGACCAGTGGACCCCCAAACTGAAAAAACGTCTAATCATGACCAGTGACCCCCAGATCTAAAAACGATCTCTTTCGTGGACCTGAAAGAAACGTGGGTGAAAAAAAGTGGCTAATCATGACCAGAGGACCCGTAATCGATATATATATGTTCAACATATATGATTTAATTGTTAAAGCGACATAGATTCCCGGGATAAAGTTGATCTTTCATTGAAAGTATGCGAATGTGTTAAAACCCTGATCATGCGTTACTTTGGTGTATTTTTAAAACTTATTGCGTTTTAGTAAACTTTGTAGAAGGGGGGCGCCCTATGGGGACAGGAAATAAAAATTTTCGCTTCAAAAATGAAAATGCGTGGGCGTTTCGATATGACGCATAATTTCGGAATAGTTTTTAAATTTTAGAAGTTATCTCAAATTGACTAAAATGAAGTTTAAAGTACTAAATGGTTTAGAAAGCAATTCAGTGGATGAGCCGCTGGCAGGAATTCGAGCTACAAATTCGTTGTTAATTGCGTTGGGTTTTTTGGCAATACGGCAAATTAGGCAATATCCAGGCCTACGATATCCTTGTTCAGAGTTGAAGAAAACCAAAAACGAGAGGAAAAGTAGTGAAGTGGTGAAGGACAGGGATATTAAACGACGGAGTGGATTGTGCGCCTAGTACATTTTCATCGTTTTTGGGTCCACTCCATCATGAACAGGTATAGAGCTCATCTGTTATTTTAGAAGCTGACGCCAAAAAAATTACTATTCTGTAAATTGTTATTAAAGTGTTTCAGTTTAAACAAAACAAAAATTGCAAAAATCACAACTTCAAATTTTATTTTTCAGCCATTTTTTTATGATAAATAATTTAATTTAATTAAACAAGCATAAGTAATTATTATCAATCCCTATCTCAAGTTTGTTGTTGCTCCGGACCTCAGATCTACGATCGAGTTTGACCATAAGGGTATCGAAAAAAGGTTTAACGCCACCGTGAACGCTGAAGGACACAAACATTGAATCATGTTACATATGTTGTCACATGTATCTTATCAGATTACTACTTTTACTGTTTAAATTGTCCAGAATTCAGAACTAATTTTTTTGCTAAAACTTTTTCTTGCTTCGAATTTTCAAGATTTCGATCTTACAGAAATTCTTAATATTTCAGAAATTTATCTCTCTCTTTTTTCATGTTCAAAATCTAACATTTATACATTTCACTATCGACCCGTTTTTAAGTAGTAGGGCCGGAATATTAACAAAAGTGAGAATAGGGGATATGAAATTCTGCCCTGGATGCGGCCCGATTCAAATGATGCAGTCAGCTGATATGCGGAAACATATTTGCGTCAAAAAACGCAATCATTTCATCAATCAGTTTTTCCGAAAAATAATCGTAACTTAGTTATATGTTAATTAATCATGATAACTTTTAATTAATTCATAACTTTTTATTTATTTTAAAAATCTTAAATTGCTGAATAGATATTCAGTTGATTTTTTCTGCTGGATATATTGCCCTTCGTTATAATTGACTGTCACCTAAGCTGAGCAAAACGGAAACGGAGAGATGTGAAAAAGTGATCCTATTATGGATAATTTTATGGATAAAATTTTCAAAAAGTGACTTTCTAGTTACATTATTCGAAATTGCGTGGAAGGATTTCTAAAAAATAAAGCTCACAATCAAGTTAAAATCGATCACTTGTCAATATCAAGTCAAACTAAAGTAGGTCAAAAAGTAAATGACACAAAAGTAGGTCAGCAATCGACTAGGTCAACGATAAGAACCATATGGATTAACCGCCCTCAGAGTACAAATCCTAAATATTTGAATGATACAAACAATGCAAGATATTACCACCCAATCAAAACCCTTGATTGCGGAAAAGGCCGATTTCATTGGTCAGATTAAGAAAGAATCAACCGATCAAATGCTCAGATTTTGCATTTTTCAAATATTTAGGATTGTACTCTGAAGGCGGGTGATCCATATATGAAAACAGACAGATTATATGTTCTCAAATAACCCACAATTTGAATAAATGATATATAAATTCGAAGGTGGGCCTTAAAATAACTCGTGCACGTTGAAACTATCGACTATCACAAGTTGTGTATTTTTAGACGATTTCTGAAAAGTCAACTGGAGACGATAAGTTAACTGAAATCAAGAAAGTCTACTAGTCCTCAATTATTTAACTACGAATAAAATAAGCATACTTTCAAAATGAATATTTTAAATAATAATTTCAAAATTAATAGCGTAGAGACAATACACCAATAAACTTTGCAGTAAAGAAACAAACTTTGATCAAAGAATTTTTTATCAGATAAACTTTCATCATAAATTGTCAATAATGTTACACACAATGAAAAAAACACTTAAGGTTTTTCCTCATGAATTTCTGAGCTAACAAAAAGTACTTACAAGTTGAAAATTCGAAACGTTGCCAAATAAATTTATTATATACTGGTTGTTTGAGACATAAATATATATGATTATTCAATTGAAAATTGTTTTTTCAACGTTTCGGTCTATTTCATTTTCAAGAGTGAGAAATAAATGAAATACAAATTCAGAGAAAAATTTTTTGTTTCAGAAGCAATTTAGGTACAATTCGCTAAATTGCTTTTGAAACAAAAATTTTTTTCTTTGAATTAGTACCCTTGAAAATGAAATAGACCGAAACGTGGAAAAACCAATTTTTCAATTTAAAAATCATGAATAAATTTATAATAACAATTTTTTCATGAAAAACGTCATTTTTCCCCTATCAGTAATTCAGTAATCCTAGATTTTAAAAAATAATAATTCGCAAGTATTTCGTCATTTGAAACTAGCACTCGTAAGCTTCGAATAATCTAGACTGTATCCAACATTCTACTGCGCTCTTTTGTGCACGGAAAAATCCTATTTTCCCTTACTGACTACAGACATGTGAATAAATGCAATTACCAACCAAAAAAAAATTACTTAATTTTAACATTGGTCAGAAAATTTCAAGTGAAATATGTTCATTGACATTGATTTTTCAGAGCGTCTAGTACACACGCCAGTATGGAATCCAATTTTTCATTTGACACTTGCCGCTTTGTACCACCTTTTGTGTCCGATAAAATATGAGGCTTGTCGGATTATAGCTTAAAATACATATCCTTTTTTGCTGCAGAGAGGGAGATCGAGAGTATAAAACCCTGTTTCCAAGGCAAAAAGTTTACAATTTAAAAATAGAAATCAAAATTAAATAAAAAACTAAATATCAAATAAATAATAAAATTAAATGATGAATGTCGACATAATTGATTATATTAAACGGAGAGATTTGTCATGAATAGTTCTGACGAAGAAATTTTTATAGAAACTGCAGAAGAATCAAAGGCGGATCAGAGTATCTCAATTGTTATTACGATTGCTGGAGTTTTTATCATTATTTTAAATATGTGAGTCACCAATCGAAAATTGTATCATAAAGAAAAAATGTCCGAATCATTGTTTTACATTTTTGTCCAACATTTTAAAAATCAAATTTAATTAAGAAAATATTAGGCAATATTGATGCTGCTATTTAAGCACAAAACAAGAAATTTGCTAACGGATTTTTGTATCCAACAGCTAAGTTATATCTTAACTAGGATAGCCATTTTTTCATTTTTTTCACCGGAAAAATGTCAAACATCGGTTTAGAAAAAAACCAAGACTTTTTAAGCCGACGTTTTTTGACGAATAATTTTTTAGGTTTTGGCTCTCTATACTTAAGAGTCTCTAGGAGTCGAATTATAGTTTGTTAATCCTTTAAGTTAATCATATCTGAACCTCATAATATATCCAGCTGGGCAGTTTTGCAAGCAAAAATGTTTGACGGTACAAGTTTTGTCATGTGACACCTCTATAGGGATCAAATAACAGTTAATTAAGAAAAAATCAAGGAACAGCGACTTCCATCACAAATATATTGACAAAAAAATTTCACGAGAAATTGTAACTACTGCCAAAAATTTGGCTTTGAAGACTGTGCGGTTTTCTAAAAGCCGATTTTTTAATTTCTACTGTTTTATTACCGGTATAGCCGGAAAGAACCAAGTAGCTAGTTTGTTATAAATTTTGAGATTCTGATAATTTTTTTAGTTTCAATCGCTACTGTTAAACAGTTTCATGTTGAAAAATATACTCAATTCATTTTGAACTTCAACGGTCCTGTTAATGAAGACTTTTTTTGTGGAATAATATGTTAATTTACAAGTGAAATATTTGCTCCTTCATTTTAATTTTTTTAATTAATAATAAAAAGAAGGTTTATACTTATTACAATTTTAAGGACTTTTTAGTATAATCTAGAAAATTCATTTCCAAAACAAGGAAAAATAAAAAAAATCGGCGAATTTCATCAAAGAAAGTTTTTAAGATTTATTTCGTCAACCGAAAAATAACACTGGATTGCAAATTTATTTTTTGAGCATTGAGAAACTAAAATAATAATATGCTATCAAAAGCATTTGCAACAAAGCATACGATTCTGTGTATGCGTAGATAATGAAATCATGTCCGACTCCGTGCCCCGACAGATACTTCATATTTGATCAGCATCACTTGTCGATATTTTCAATGTCAGTTTGCAACGGTTTTATAACGGGGCAACGGTCTCTAAAATAATCAATCAATAAATGACCACAAATTTCTATGAAAAAGCTTAAATATTGAATTGAATATGTGTTGAAGCCAATTGGACATGGGAATTCATTTATTTTCAGTAAAATATTCTCGATCGGAGTATAATTTTTTAAATAATTCTACATCAAAAATTTAACTTTACTTTACTAGCAAGATTAATTCACAAAAAGTGTCATTTTGAATCAATTGTTTTCAGGGGCATCACTGCCTTTTTTCGTCATTTCTTTTGAAAAAGCATAATTATTTTCTGAGCAAAAATTGGTTCTTTGAAAATTCACAAAAATATTTTATAAACTAGTAAATTTCAATTTATTTTCGACACTTTCTGTTTTTTGTTATGTTTTCTAAATTTTGATTTTCGAATATCATGATCTTAAACATGATCAAATATAAGGTAAAACAGTCCGCAAAAAGTGTTTTTGGTAAAGATGAGGTCATGAAATTCACCATCACAAATAAGCAAATTAAGGGGGTACTGGTCGATAAAAATAACTTTGTTTTTCTTGATATTATGATTTAACTCAAACTGTATAAGTTTATTTGGGGTAGATGATAATTCGCAGAAAATGTAATTTGTCGAAAAATTAAAAATTTCAACTTTTCAAATATAAAGACAACTTGTTATAAAAATTCTTTCTGCTCATCGTTTTCAGTGCCAAATTTTAATATGCTAAGATACAAAACATAATTTCTTGATAGTTTATTCTAGAAGTTTTCGCGAAAAAGGCACAATTTTCATAAAAAGTGAGTTTTTTAGCCTCAACTTTTATGATATTTGACATAAAAACATGAAATATTGGGTTTCACAATGAAATTCACCACTGAAAAAGATGGTCAAAGACGATTTTGAAGTTAAAATTCTCATTATATTTAAAAAATCGAAATGTCCGATTTTCGGCGAATTACATTTTCTGCGAATTACTATCTACCCGATAATTTGTGATAAAAAAATTATTTGATAATTTTTGCATTTTTTTCTATTTTAAGCTTCAAAGTTTAGGTTTTAGCAAAACTCAGTTGATTTTAACTCTTATTTGAAATAGAATATTTTCTCTGTGATCCTCGAAAATCCTGCCTAGTCGGAAAAATTTATCACTACGTCACAAGAATAGAAAGTTACCAATGAAATGATTGGATTCTCGAGAAGTGACCAATGAAATTACTGGATTTTTCTATGTGTGACGTAATGATAAATTTTCACGACTAGGCAGGATTTCTGATATGATTAGCATCAAAACACTTTTGTGCCGTGCTAGTTTTCATAAGCCTAACCAATTTAACATTCTTATTTGTTACACAAAAAGTTCTAAGAGACTTCTGTCCGCAATTATAATTTTTCTTCAAATTTTCTAAAAACAAAAGACTCATTGTAGTTTCATGACAATCAAAAAAACGACTGGATAAATTTTAAGAATGAATCAAGTAAGTTTACAGTTACCTCGAGGTCATTTGCTGCAATTAAATTAACTAGCTCACAATATTATCAGAAAAATTATGCTTTTAATACAGTATCAAGTTTTGACGTTATATTGTCAGATCGCAGACACTCCTATCACTTCGAATTCTGCAATTATGTACACTTTTTTTTAGACCGCTCAATAATGCATAATTGCGCGTTAATCTATAAATGTCGATTACTGCTATTTGAAGCGGTGCAATTTGTGTCTTAAAATAGACTAGTAAATGAAAATGAATTATCGTGCCCAAAAAGCGCGATATTCTGATTTATCGATTATTTTTAACTTTGATACAGAGGCAGGCCCAATAACGCTCAAATTTTTTTTTCGAAACAAATCAGCGATATTGGCATTTTCAGCGATATAGAAACGGAAATAAGTCTTTTGTGTAAATAAGAAAAACGCGTGAACTAACAAATGCAGTCATAAAATTCAAAGTTTCACAATAATTTGAAATTAAGTTAAATACATAAATGTGGAAAATTACTTACTCAACCAAAGGCAACCAAAAAATGTCAAAAAAGTAGAAATTTAATTTTTAAATATGACGTCATTAATGACGCAGTCAAAGTTGTTTATACAAACTTCTGACGCCCAAGCAATTTGGGCGATATTTGCTATTTTGTTGATATGGGCATCAGCAAGAATTTAGCTAAAAATAAATTGCCTAGGGTTTTTTGAGGTTATCCCCCTGTGAAAGTGTTCACATTTGTATTTCGCTAATAGCCTGAATTTTCTGAATCACAAGTGTGATTACAGTTGTATGATTCAAACCAAATTATTGGTATAACTGATATACTGTAAAAGAGCCTATATTATATGGGTAAATAATAGACATGTATATCCCTTTAACGAACTAATGTTAATCTAGGATGTGCGGGCTGAAGGAGTCAATCCTAACGCTCCTAAGACCCCTCCTAGCCACTCATGGGGCCGCTATTCAGCCCACACATCCTAGATTAACATGAGTTAGTTAACGGGATATAGGCATATAACTTATATGCCTATATCCCGTTCACTAACTCATGTTAATCTAGGATGTGTGGGCTAAATAGCGGCCCCATGAGTGGCTATATGATATAAGGTATATCCAGTCAACATCGTGTTTACGATCAAACTCAGAAAACCATAGAAAAAATTAAAATGCATTTTTGATGGTTCAAAAACTTTTATACCCGATGCTCAACTGGTCTATAAATATGTTTTGAAATAACATAAATACGACTTAAAGATATATATTTTCGGTTTTAGAAGTAATCTGCATAAATATCCGAAGCTTGATTATCGACGATTTTATATCGTACTACTTTCAGTCAGCTTAGGACAAATTGTCTTTCAGATACAGTCCAACTGATTGGTTCATGAAATAAACAATATCATGAACTTTTTAAGTTACAATAAAAATGAAAAGTGCGAATTATTATGTGCGTTGAGAAATTGTTGTCAACTAGAAAACAACTATAGTCCGTAAAAATTGAGAAATTTGAGTCGAGGACCCCCATAATGGTTTGACACGAAAGATTTATCAATTTATGCAATCTTGATTTAAATTGAGCATTTAACCCATCAATAATATATATTTTAAAGTGGATGAACTCAAACTGTTTAGCCTCGAAAACCGTCTTAGACAGCTGAAAATATATAAAGATTTGTAGAATTATATTGATTGAAATATATAGATTTGATTTGAACTTTTAGAATAATAATTTTTGATACTGCCTTAAGGGGGTGGTCGTCGCATTTTAAGGGTTTTTAATAGCCAATTGTCGGAAAAGTAAAAATCGTCGGACCAACTTTTACCTCTCTTTGATATATTTAAACAAAAATCTTGCATCCTAAAAAACAATTCAAATTGACGAATGGCTCGTCAAATCAGAAACGTGCTTACAAAAGTGACGGAATTATTTTTTCAAAATGTATCTCCTCTCCATCTCATGAATCATTGTTGTTCTTTAAAAACTCAGGGAGGAGATACATTTTGAAAATTTTCTTTTTGTCCAAATGTATCTCCTCCCTGAGTTTTTAAATTACACCAATGATTCATGATTTGAATTAACCGTACAGAACGTGAGCAGACCCCAAAGTTGAGTTTTTGGAAAAATTCTTTGATTGGCTTCAGACATCACCCAAAAACAGTATTTGCCCTATGTTAACTAGAGCAAAATACAGTTTTCTGGTGATTCTGAATCCACATGCAAAGAATTTTTTCAAACAACTTTGGGGGTCTGCTCAACGTTCTGCTCGGTTAATTAAAAAACATGCAATCATTGTTACAACCTGAAAACTCAGGGAGGGATACTATTTGAAAATAATTCCGTCCACTTTTTTGGTAAAGCAGTTTCTGAGTGGACGAGCCATCTGTTAATTTGGTATTGTTTCTTGCAGGATGCACAGATTTGTGTGTTTAAGAATATATCAAAGAGAGGTAAAAGTTGGTTCAACAATTTGTACTTGTGCGACAATTGGCTATCAAAAACCCCTTAAAATGCGACGACCACCCCCTTAAGTAATAGGCGATAACAATAAAAGGATGTTGTGTAGCTATCTGAGTGCATTAAGCAAGTACGTGCTTGCCGTACCAAAATAATTTTAAACATCATTAGTAGAGTGGCCGAAAAAATTTCAAAAGAAAACAGGAAGTCTCGAAAGTTTGTTAATAGATGAAATCTATAAGATATACAAATTTTATATAAATTATATATAATTTTTTTTACTTTTGACTCCGTGGTGCCTATTAAAAATTCACCCAACACAATCGAAAGTTCGTCGATTTTATTTATTTTAAATATGATATTTTAAAAAAGATATTTCAAATATGTTACTTATAATACAAGGACGGATGAGAAATCGACATAATTAAGGGAGCGACGAAATTAGATCGGGTTGTATTGAAATGATTGAATCGGAGCACTTTTTTCCAATTCGATCCGATATGGTCGTGATTTTGGTATTAGTTGATCCGATTTGATTGAAATTGATGTATTAGTCGCGACTAGTCGATCCCATATTATTTTTTATTTCCTTATGCTTATCCCTGTAATTCAGTGCAGTCGGTGATAAGTTATCACTGATAACCCTTATGATTCATAACCGAATCCGGCCCGAACCCTACTCATGAATTATAACGCATATTCATGAAGATGTGCTTTTCACAAAATATGATTTTGACGACCAATTTGAGTATACTTTGTGACGATTTGAAATAAGGAATTTTAAAAATAAAAAAATCGGTTTTAATGTGTTCAAGCTATCTTGTAGAGAATTTTTTTCTGGTCATTTTTAGACGTAAGATTTGTTTTTTATGAAAAATTCTCAAAAAAATCGATTTTAAGGTCAATTTTTCGTGATTTCACAGGTAGTATGTGATCCAGTGCTCGCGAAGCCGTATGAAGTGCTAGAAGGCTGATTTTTTGGCCAGTGAAAATTAAGCGTTTTTGGTTACCCATTTTTTTTGATTGAGGGTCGGCGACCAATTTTTGATCTCTAATGACCGGTCAAAGTTCAAGGTCAATCTCAAGTTCATCGTATAGACTTAAAGATACCTCCAAAAGAATCGGAAAGGTCGACTTTCTGATGAACGTATCAGCAACTATGGGTCAATAATTTACTGAAAGGTCGCTAGAGAGCAAAAACTAGAAAGCAAAAAAAATTTTGCTCTCTAGCGACTTTTCAGTACATTATTGACCAATAGTTGCTAATACGTTCATCAGAAAGTCGAACCTTCCGATTCTTTAGAGGGTACTTGCAAGTCTAAACGATTAACTTGAGGTTGACCTTGGGTATTGACCAGTTTTTGCTCTCTAGCGACCGTTCAGTACATTATTGACCCATAGTTGCTGATACGTTCATCAAAAAGTTGACCTTCCCGATTCTTATGGGGGTCCTCACAAGTCTATACAATGAACTTGAGATTGACCTTGAACTTTGACCGGTCATNTTTTAATTTGCATGGAAAACTTAACAAAAATAGATAAAAAAATAATTTTCTCGAGCTAACAAACTCATGTCAAACTCAATATTATATTCAAATGAAGAAAATATTGCATGTTAAACTAGTCCAAAAAATATGTATTACACTCAATTTCAGTTGTGATTCGAAGAATTCTTATATCTGCAGATTCACCATGCTTCAAGATACAGAAATTTCAGAAGAACAAATCATGCCTATCGAACAGATACTAGAAGATTTTGACTTTAATTACCAGCCATAAGGCGATTAGGACTGAGCCACAATATTTTATCTATTTATTCTGTCTTAACTATATATGGAATAAAAATAATTATTGAATGCATGAGAATCCTGAAAGCAGTCTTAATTATTCGATCTCGAAATATGAAAATAATCAAAAAAGATTGAAAGTCAAACCATGCGAATTAATCAATTTATTTTTTTGGAGGCGCCTTGGATGTAAACAAATAAGGGATCAATTCCTTCCAACATATTTTGAAGTTGGAAAGATATACATGTGATCTAGATAGACATGTATGTGATCTATTTAAATCGATCTTCTTATTTGCAAGAATAATTTAATAGGACATATAATTTGAACATTTTGAATTATTTTTGAACTTTCAATAACTCGTTATTGTAAAATAATTTGTTTTAGCTTTATTTGTATAAGCCAATCAATTCGGCTTAATTTATGTAGCATATTGACAAATTTTAGCAACTTCAAATGTAATTTTTATATTCTTATTGTAAGGGTGAGTAAGATTGTAGCATATCATGCATTTTTTCTGAAATAAATTTTTGCTAAGCCTAAGGAGGTACTGGTCGCTGCTTTAATGAGGCCTTTCGGGCTCAGAAATAGCTCCAAATGGATTTGAGGTAATCAAAATAACGCTGGCTTTAATTTAACCACTGACACTTCAAAATATCACCTTGACGTAAGCTAGTTTTCTGATCATTGTTTTTGTGACTTTCTTTTGAGCTTACTTTTGAACAAATCGAACCAGATTTATTTTGGAAAAAATTTTCAGCGACCATCAAAAATTTACAGCCTGAGTTTTTTTTAATTGTCACTTATTTTTGTCCGGTGGGAAGACAGCATTTTGCGGACGAAAAAAAAGTGACAAATAAACAAAAGCTTTTTGGCACTTTTTTTTTATCCGGATAAAAAAAAAGTGACAATTTCGGACAAAAAAAAAGGTGACAATTTGCGGACGAAAAAAAATGACAATTTGCGGACGAAAAAAAAGTGACAATTAAGTAGTTGCCTTTGATACTCGTTCTAGATCCGAAATATTTCAAGTTCAATGTTATTATATTTTAATAATTCATTATAAATTGAAAGAGAATGAGTGGGAACATCACTTTAAAAATTGTTCCCAGAAAGTTGCAACCTCGCAAAAAGTTTAAATTGACTGAGGGAGTTAATTTGACTGCGTCACCGAAAACACCCGTATTGTTTTCAACTCAACTTCAAGCAACAAAACATATATCACAAAAAAGATTGTTCAAAAACTGTTAAACAAATTTGAAAGTGACCTTTAATCTGAAAAAGTTCAGAGAATAATAAATTGAAAATAATTCAAAAACCCGGTTTTCTTTTAATCNAAAATTTAATTCAGAGGAATTTTGGTACCGAAAGCACCGGCGTGCTTTGTGTACCCACCTTTGCAATGTTTACCGAGGACAAAAAAAGCTGATTGGTCAATTTGGGTACACTAAACGCGACCCCTCTAAATGAGAAAATAGATCAGGAGAAATTTTGTGGCGAGTTCAAAGATGGCCTGGTCAAGTTTAAAAAACATTAAATATTTTAATGAACAGATAAAATTTAGTGAATTGGGTTAACAACGTATCGCGGAAAGTGATCATAAAATTTGCAACCAAGCGAAAATGATATAATTTGAATTGGAGAACTTTCGCACTAGATGCTTAAAATTTCGATAAGTGAACGCATGCCGTTGAATAACAAATAAAAATTATCCAGCTTTACATATACCTATATGTATATCGAAGAACCTGCCTAGTGTAATTTTTATGTCAATCGTCTATGTTTTTATGTTGTTATTGACATAAAAATAACACTAGGCAGGTTCTTCGATATACATATCGATATATTATAAAATTTTCAATATAAATATTGGTTTTTTTAACGTTTCGATTTATTGAATCATCTTCAGAATGAGAAGATAAATTCTATTCAGCGAAAGACACAGCACAAAAATATTTTTTTCAATCGGGCTCTCAGATAGGATGGCTAACTAAATATATATGTATGGCTAACTAAATATATATGTATGGCTAACTTATATATTTATGTATATTTGAAGAAATAGTCCAAGCCAACTAAGAAATAAGAAATTGGCAACTAGTACTCCCTACAATTGAGAATTTAGAGATTTAGATAGAGGTTAAAATGTTAGGAGAATTTATTGCAAGCATTTATTCTGCATTCATTTTTGAATGCATATCAAATTAGCTGATACTCCAGCTAATTATATTATCTATCAGACGAAAGCATTTTTACAAAATACTATCAATTGTTAATAATTATGTTTATTCCAGCTCTTGGCGTTTTACTTCTTTTTATCCTGGACTGTTTAAATTTTTTCCGATAGAGTGTTCTCAGGGAAACTTTCTCTATTTTCCGATTTTGGCTAGCCAAATTAAACGATTTTTTGACAAATAAAAGCATACTGAGGGTTGAGAATTTCTGAAAACTTTTTCCGATGTAATTGAAAACTCATCGGATTTTGAAATATTTATTGAGATAGGAAACATTTCATAGTAAGGAATAAAGGCCGATTTAAGACTTTTTAAAATTATGATTGAATTAGTAAAAAATAAAATTAATTTTTGCAGCTTCAAATTTAATTTTGATAAATGTTTAACGCTGTGAAGAGGAGGATACTCATGATTTGAGCTTTTTCATATATTCGGATATTTCGGATCTCACATGTCGCTTGCCAAAAGCAGACAATATGAAAAACTCTTCCTTTATAATGCGACAATTTTATGTGCCTATAGACAACACACGCGATTTTGGCAAAAAGTGTTGCCTATTGACATCAAGGTTTTTGGTGAACCTTCGATTTGACCTATTGTTCAGGAGCTGCCTGACATGAAAGTTGATAACACCATAATGTCACTGTCACGAGTTTTGAAATAGCCAGATAAGCTTTAATGAGGTCAAAAATGTATTTTAACTCGTAGACNCAAATTTGAAATATGATATCTTGATCGCTTACAAAACAATTATTCATATCGCCGCGCGTCGAAATATATGCAGTAAAATGTGAAAAATATTGCCAATCAGCTGAAAACTCAAAATCAGTACCACCTTATGTTCTATATTTAATCGATTTGTCTTTGTCGGCTCTATTTGGTTTCAATTGCCGTTCAATTCTTTCGAAAAATAATTTTTTGAAAAATATTTTTTCTTCATTATTTTGAATTTCATAATCACTTGTGAAAAAATCATTCTTCGTATAGAGACTGCAGATAAAATAAACTTATATCAAAAGAATCCTCAAATACTTTCCTAAAAACTTACCTCCTCAGAATTTCGATATTATGTGTTTTCACACAATTAATTTTTTAAGAAATTTTGACGAAAAACCTTAAAAAAAGTAGGAAGAAATAACTTTCGAACGGCTCATCGTATGAAATTTTCAACAATATTTTTGAAAACAAAATTGCAAACTTTATGACATATTTGAATTGTAGGTCTGATGATGTGATTTCTGCGCCGTTTTGGCTCCCGAAAATTTGTTTGCCTTTAGATAGTCAAAAGGTGTGAGAGGGTTAATGACAAGATCAGTTATAAAGTTAATAACTTTATAACTGATCTTGTCATTATTAAAGTTACTTTAAGTTATCGATTAACTTTGAAACAAAATGACGTTTGTGCGTTTTTTTTTTAATTTTTACTTTATTAACAGTAGTTATTTCTTTTGAATCACAAAATTGAACCTTTCATCGTGATCAAAAAAAATTCTAAGACTTTTTTTTATTACATCACAGCCCGTAAATGATAACGTGACAGTATATTCAAGAAATAAAGTCGGCAAAAATTGTACTTCTTTTTTTCAAAAATTGCTTAAAAGTGGAAATGTTCTTTAGAAGTTTTTAAGACTTTTTTCCTATTACACCAAAGTCCAAAAACAATCACGTGACCTTCAAATTAGGAAATAAGGTTTTGGTTCAAGTAAACAAATAGTAATCAAATTACGCCGAATTTTTTTGGGCCAATTTACACCTAATTTAAGAGTTTTGAACATAATATTATTTCCCAAACACGTCTCGTGATCTCATTTTTCGAGGAATAAGGATTTATCTATGACATATTTGAAACTTTATTTTTGTTTAATTTCGTCACGTGATTTTATTCGGACTTTGCTGTAATGAGAAAAAAGTCTTAAAAACGTTTGAAGTTGACCTTGGAATTTTTTTGACGTAATTTGAGTACTCTTTCAAATTACTGTTCTATGCCTTTCTTTCAAAAGTACACAAATCACATGGAAGACCCCTTAAGGGGGTATATCTGGATAATTTGACATATTCACGGTGATATATTCTGAAAACTAACAGTTCATGAGAAAAACCGAAAATGCTTATTTGTAGATCTATCCTTAATCTTGCGAAAAAGTACATCACAAATTATTCTTGACCATTACACCAATAGGTACAGTATCGTAACAAGGTGACATTTTCCAAACTGCAAAATCTATCTCCTCCCAGACGGTATATCAAATAAAGCTCAAATTTGTATAGATCACGTAACGGTAGTATTTCAATCTTTTCTCACGGGCTTTTTTTGATCCGGCGACGGAACAATTCTAGAACGCCAAATAACCGACGATTTTTCACAATTTCAGACTTCAAAATCTATCTCCTNTTTTTCAAATTACTGTATACTGTACTTCGCTGTTGCTCAAAATAGCTTCTTCGACTGGATCTATTTCCGGTCCTGGATCAAACAGTAAAAGTTCTTCTATTTATTCCTCTTCACTACTGTCAAAATCCATTAGAGGCTGTTGCATTTTGCACCCAGCATTACTTGGGCGTTGCCGATCAATCATTTTATCTCTTATTTTTCACTATTTTTTTTTAATCAATGATAAACGT
>SCLH01002270.1:15039-28111 GCA_004367855.1 Oikopleura vanhoeffeni
TTAAGCGTCGTAAAATGCGATTAAATGGTGAATGGCAAATAGTTGGCTAAAATCGAGTCTACGAGTTAAACAATTGTCCAGATTCGATTAGAAATAATTATGTAAATCAGAGAGAGAAAAATTTTTAATTCTTTGCGCATTTTGATTGGTCAGATAATATTTTCAAAAATCGATACCATTTTTCCTCACAGTTTTTACGCGCGCAAAATTTGAGAGAAACAAAATTATTGATTTTATTCGGCCAATCAGAAGGGAGCGTAAAAATCACGCGAAAATTTGAAATGATTCGTATAGTACGTTTCCGCCATGTCCCTATAATTGGTTATAAGGACCGTTTGCATATATACCTATTCGCCCCAAAATAATTGTAAGCCCCTTCTGTTCACCCCCGCAAGTTTTTGAAGAGAATAATTTTGGTTTTATAAGGACAGGTTGATTAAAAATGGTCGGTTAGTTTATTGAAATTGTGTCTTGAGGCGGCGACTAGTCTGAAGAAATGGAAATAGACGTTGATTGGTTGGTTTACTACGGTTGAGGGGATTGCGACTTCAAATAGTAAGTTGCTCATTCCTAATGAAGAATTTTTGGAGAAATATAACCTTAATTTCTTAATCACTGGGCTAAGGACAGCTTAATTATTTAAAATTTGTGCGTTTCATAGATTTAAATTTGGTCCTAGTCTCGACATAAATAAAATTTGATTTTTCCCCACCAGGTGCCGAAATAAATATTGTCAAAACATCCGAAAGTTAGCCTTAAGTATATTTGTAGATTATTATCTGGTTCCAGTCCTGTTTTAACTGCATAAAACAAAAAATTGCATCCAAATAATGCATTTCCGGTCTGATGAGCAATTTCTAAAACTCACCAAAATTCTTGAAATTGAAAATAAGGGAAACTTTCAAGGGTCTGTTCCGATATTCCGGTGGCCAAAATGATACTTCACCAAAATATTATAGGAAATGGACACCTACACAATTTTTGTTTAATTTCGACTCGAGTAACGCCCGACAAAAACGTTTTTCGCCTTCGATAGCTAATTTTTTGATATGTTCGAGGAAATCTTGAATACAAAAAATCTTTTGAAAAAATTTCCAAAATTCCACCAGGAAAGTTTTCAAAAACATCAAACCGTTTTTAATATTGTCTATCATAAACCTTTGCATTATTCTTGAAATTTACTTCGAAAACTCCAAACTTAATGAAATGGTTTTATGTTTTTGAACACTTTCCCGGTTAAATTT
Source organism: Oikopleura vanhoeffeni (assembly GCA_004367855.1). NCBI lineage: Eukaryota > Metazoa > Chordata > Appendicularia > Copelata > Oikopleuridae > Oikopleura > Oikopleura vanhoeffeni. The sequence continues at coordinate 16,284 of SCLH01002270.1, forward strand.
CAAAAATGTTTTTGGAATAATCATTTTTATTGATGATATCCTAGAAAATTGCAAAAAATCAGCAAGCATAACCAAATTTGTTTCGTCAGGCCTACTTTAGACTGAAAGCGATCCTGAAAATATTTTTTGACTGCAAGTCATTAATTTTCACGGCTTGCGTTAATTCTTTTTTAATAATCTTTATGAAAATTATCAAAATAGTCACATTATTCGTCGAAAAAACAAATAACTTCAAGAATGTTCTATTTTTCGAACGGAGATCATTGATTAAGAAGACGTGCTAGTTTGCAAACTCCGATGACAAGATTTCTTGACTATTTATACCCAGAAAATTTTAAAGTTGAATATAACATCAAAATTAGGAATAATTATGAAGTTATTAGCAGCATTTTTATCAAGTCGTGCAGTAAATGCACTCACAGATTTAGAAGTTTCACAATTTGGATGTCAAGGTATGTTAACCCCCACGTGATATCAATTATCAATCGTACTATTTTAGTTAAACTATAGGCTATAGTCTATAGCCCCTTATTGGGTCGATAGTGAAATGTACAAAATTTTGATTATCTTTCAAACTGACAGTGGAAATGAAAATAGTCATTGAAACCAATTGAGGGTTCAAAATGCCTTTATTCTCAAAACAGTTCCACAATGACTCTTAATAATACGATTCAGAAAATGACATTTAGAAATAAATTTTGTCAGGATGGCCAAAATTGTTTGAGTGGCGAATAAACTTTTATTTCTGACTTAAATTTTCAGGGAGTGTTCTTGCAATGACGCAATTATATCGCTCCACGCAAATTATACTTTCCTGGTCTCGTAGAACTTTGACGTCAGAGACACGTTCAGGACGTGTTTTGACTTGGTCAATACACAAGATTCAATGAAACTACACGATTATTAAAGTCTCTGACGTCAAACTTCTTACTGGACCAGCAAGTATAATATTCGATATAATATCCCTTAAGCGGGTAGTGTCTGTGAAAAAGTTTTTCTGGTGAAGTGAGAAGTTCTCCCTAGATCGGATTTGAAATAAGAAATTGTTCAAAACTCAAAAATGGGTATCGATGTTTTTAACCTAGTCTTGTAGAGAATTTTTTCTGGTCATTTTAAGACTCAGGATTTTTTTTTTTTATACAAAACATTTCTCAAAAAAAATTCGATTTAAGGTCAATTTTTCGTGATTTTACAGGTAAATGTATCCAGTTCTTAGCGAAGCCGTATAAAGTGCTAGAAGCTGATTTTTTTGCCAGTGAAAATTAAGCGTTTTCGGCTACAACCGCGTTTTTTATTAATTGAGGGTCGGCGACCAACATTTGACCTCTAATGACCGGTCAAATTCAAGGTCCATCTCAAGTTCATCCGTATGGACTTGTTAAGTACCCCAAAGAATCGGAAGGGTCCACTGTTCTAATGAACGTATTAGGAACTAATGGGTAATAATGATATCTGAGAGGTCGCTAGAGACCCAAAAACGGTCAACACCCGAGGTCAACTCAATTCATCGTAATAGACTTGTAAGTACCCCCAAAAAGAATGCGGAAGGGTCGACTTTCTAATGAGCGTATCGTAAGGAACTACTGGGTCAAGTATTGTACGAAAGTCGCTAGAGGAGCAAAAACTTTTTGCTCTCTAGTTTTGCCTCTTCTAGCGACCTATTCAGTACATTATTGACCCATGTTGCTAATACATTCATCAGAAAGTCGACCCTTCCGATATTCGGGGTGACTTACAAGTTATACGATGAACTGTGAGGTTGACCCTTGGTGCTGACCAGTGTTTTTTGCTCTCTAGCGACCTCTCAGTAATTATTTGACCCATAGTTCTTAATACGTTCATTAGAAGTGGACCCTTCCGAAGTTCTTTTGGGGTACTTAACAAGTCCATACGATGAACTTGAGATTGACCTTGAACTTTGACGCGGTCATTAGAGTCAAATATTCGGTCGCCGACCCTCAATTAAAAAAACGGGTAGTCCGAAAAACGCTTATTTTCACTGCCAAAAATCGCCTTCTAGCATTTATAACGGCTTCGCGTAGAACGATCACATTTACCTGTAAAAGTCACGAAAAATTGACGCTTAAAATCATGATTTTTTTTTTGAAAATATTTCAATAAAAAAAAAAAATCCTAGTCTTAAAATGACCAAAAATAAATTCTCTACAAAAGGGGGATAGGTTTAAAAACAAATTTTTTCGATACCCATTTTTGAGTTTGAAATTTCTTATTTCAAATCGGTCATACTAAGTCGACGAAAAAAAATCGATTTGTGAGGTTTCGCGACTTTCATTAAAGTGGTCTTTTCGTTGCAGCGCCATCTCTAGAATTTAAGCCCATTTGAGCAAAAATCACTCTCCGCTGTCTTAATCAGCCATTAATTTCTCTCAAAAACAAAACTGACTTAATCTCTACAATTATTTATATTGCACCTAATTAATCCGAATACTTTATATTTTTTTCTTTTGTCGTAGTAGACAAAAATCTTTAATTTGTCTTTACTTTTTCATAAAAGACATTTTCTGGATATGATAGAGACTCTAAATATCATCAAATTGAAAAATTAGATCATGATTCACCCTATATTCGTCATTTTGAGATATCACCAGCTGTCGAATTAGGAGACGTTTTATTCCTAGACTACACATTATAAAGCACATTTTCGCAAGTTTCAAGTACACGGATCGCTATGTGCAATCATCGAATTTTCAAAGTCTGAACAAATTTGTCGCAATTTGCATGCATTATATTCTGGATTAATTCATCGAAATTCCCTGGATGGCATTCGGGGAGAAATATCTCCAAGAATGCTTGAATTCATAAAATGAATAACGAATCGTCATCTTCAGACTTTTTAATCATGTTTAAATTTGAAAATTGTTTCAAATGTGAAAAGCACAAGCGATTTTTCCTTTATATACTGGTAGTTTTTAGATTTATATCGTAGCATTTTTATAATGTTTGTGAATATAATATGTCAGACCTTATATAATGCATTTAAATCTAGCGCGTGTGCAGCACATTTTAATCTGTATAGCAACTGTTTATCTGTAATCACTCTGATCCAAAACTTTCAAATGAGATCTCGCTGAAATCAAGACTCAAACAAATTTAATGCATCGGCGAAATTATCCGGTGTTTTTGATTATTGCGAAGAAATTATAAATCAAACAACTTTTTGTGGGCAAACAGTAAAATTAAATTGGTGAACAAAACACTTTTGTTCCACCTGTTTTATTCCACGGCACAAAAACAAAAAAACAATTTTAAATAACGAAAGAAAATCCATTTAAAGGTCCAAAAGCCTCACGAAAAATTAAATATTTATTATTTTTTTTAAATATCGCTCAAATTTTTTCTCGGCATTATCAATTATGCTATATTTCTGTTAGATCACAAAAATGAAAAAAACTACACCGTAGTTATGCTCCGAAATTGTAATAAAGGAATGTAACCTCAGAAAACATTACCTTTTATTCTGATGAGCAGTGTTTCAGAAAATGTACCTACCGTTGGACAAAAATTCATATTTTAAGGTTATACTACTGTATTTTAAGTATTTCAAAAAACTAAACGTAGTTTTACTTGAGTTAGTTTCATAAGCTTACATTTGTCCTTAACAATGAACTTGATTGAATGTATAACCAGAAAAATGTACCTAAGTTTCAAGTTTGGCGCCCTCTCGGTGCGGAAAAACACTTTATGATATTTAGTAGCGAAACCATCCCCAATCCGATTTTTTTTTTCGTTCGCACTCTAGTATACAAATCTGCTCACTTCCAGAAAAACTTGTTTCACAGACACCTACCCCTTAACGAAGATAGTCGACTATTTTCGGTCGATAGGAAAAGTAAAAAAGTTAAATGTATAAATTTGAGATTTTGAACATAAACAGGCGAGAACAAGAATTCCAGAGCATAAAATTCCAATGTTTTCGCTGGATCAGATTATTGAGATCAAATTTTTCGAAATGATAAAAAATATTTTTTTGCGCAACCCAATTATTTTCAAAATTCAATGACATCATGAAAAATATAGATTTTGGTACATTTACAAAATGTTTAGCAAATTTATATTTTTATTAGGCTATACAAAAAGTTACTTTTTCATTATTTTCAAGCATTTGCCTTCAATAATCTGATCCAGAAAAACATTACAATTTTATGCTCTAGAACTCTTGTTTTCGCTCGTTCATGTTCAAAATCTCAAATTTATACATTTCACTATCGACCCCCCCCTCTAATCACACCTTTGTGAATATCCCGGCCCTGATTATCAAACGTAGCTACGCGTTGTGTCTGTTTAAGTAGTAGGGCCGGGATATTCACAACACTGTGATAAAGGGATATCATTCGGATGACATTTGATATGCGATAATTTTTTATCGCATGATTTCATTTGGCGTCGAGACAAAAGGAAATCCTTGTACTTCATCCGATATACAGTGGTTGACCACTTAAAGCCCTGTCAGTTAAACCCCCCTTTCAACGGGCTACTAGTAGATTTTTCGGGTTAGGGTTTTGGTAAATTTAAAAAAAAATCAAATTCTCTACAGCCTGAAATTTTATTAATTGGGGTTTTTTTTTCTCCAGGCGGCTAGGGGTAAAAAATAATTCTTTCCGGGGTAAAAAATAACTTTAAGACAACTTTCTGTTTCGACCAATCACCAACCAGCAAAATTTTGAAATTTTTTGTTCGGAAAATATAGGAAATTGATCTCCAGAAAGTTTCCTACCTTATGGCTGCGTTCATTTATTCCTTATGTTCTCTTTTTCAATAAATTCTTAACTCCTTAATTTTGTAAAAACAAAATTGATAATTTTCGTCATTCTGAGTACCCTAAATAACCATTTTTTTGATTTTGGAAAATTTTGAAATCATGTTTTCCAGTCAAATTTGACCTTGCGGTTACATTTCCGGGATCAAAAGTGACTTTTGAGCAATTTTATTTTTCGACCAATCAGCAACCAGCAAAATTTCGAAATTTTTATCTCGAAAACTATAAAAAATTAATCTTCAGAAAATTTTCGACCTTATGGGTGCGTTCATTTATTCTTCATGTTAACTTTTCCTATAAATGCTTAACACCTTAATTTTGTATAAAGAAAATTGATAATTTTCGTCATTCTGAGTACCCTAAATACCAATTTTTCGATTTTTGTAAAATTTGAAAAGTATGTTTTCCAGTCAAATTTGACCTTGCGGTTTTATTATTTATTATATTGATTTTTCCTATAAATGCAAAATACCGTGGTGTTGTTGACACCACCAAATCATTAAATGGCCTCTAGCACCACCTGTGATCATCTGAGCCCTAAAGTTGCTTATACGGTTTTCAGAAAGTCGATGATTGCGCAACTTTAATTCTTAATTGGATGAAATTTGATTTAATGTGTCTTTTTTTGGCACCTCCATTTCCGGTGCTACGTCCGTTGTTTTTTTCGGGCAAAATTATCAGATGTCACTCTGGAGCAGAATGTTTTTCTGAATCCGAAAAATACTATCGATGAAAAATATCGATAAACATTTGCCTTTATTTTGAAAATAAACTTTGACCGCTCGAAACAGCGCACCAAGTGATCTGATCCAAAAATATTTTCGGCAAAAATTCTCGTCCGTCAAAAACTGTCTTTGGTCCTAACTTTTCAGATTCCTAGGACTCTTTTGTCGGGTAGCTGATTTTTTGTGTGTTTGCCCTAGGCATACCATATGACTCCTTGGTAACACATGACTTTTTAGGGAACTTTTTTCTCCGGAGAAAAAAATCCCCAATTTCCATTAAATTAATTTGAACCAATTAGAAACTAGTAGTTCTTTAAGGGGGTCGGTGCATTATGAAAGTTACGGATATGGGCTCTTGATGAAAAACTTTTCACTGGGATAATATATTTATCTCAATATACCATCAAAGTAATGTTTGATAATCCAGGTAACTTTTGTTTATACAGGATTTTAAAATTATTGTTTTTTTAAAAAATTTTGAGTTCGATTTAAACTTTTCGAATTCGACAAATTGTTGAAAAAAGTTCCGAACATTATAAAAAATGCCTAATTTTTGGTTCAATTTTTATTTTCATTATTTGTTTCTAATGAGCAAATAAAACTCTTAAAAATGGCTACCTTTACTTTTCGCTAAGGTGACCACATATTTTGTATATGCTATTTGAAAAATCATCTGACACTTTCTTGTGATTTTCGGTCGAAACTATTTGGAAATATTTTCAAAATTTTCCTCATTTCTTGTCCATAATTTTTCAAACTAATTTTCTGGAATCTCTAGCTGAAAATATTAGGAATGGCTACTTTCACTATATTTAAATATGTCTTCGTTTTGTTACTTCGCTCTTGTTAATACTTTGAATCATACTTTTTTAAACAAAACTACAGATCGGCAGAAATACTCCAAAGCCCTCATTATCCGGAATTAATAAAATTTTATAACACCCAAACTTTCCGAAATGATAAGCCGACCCATCCACCGCGTCAAATTAAATAAATTAAACTAAAATATTTCTTTCGATATGGTAAAATTTCGGTTTTTTTCGTCTTTTTTCACAAATTTAAATTTTCGATTTTGACGTAGAAATCGCTATAAATAAAATTAAAATAAAATCCGAGACGATGGTCGAAAGCGTATTTTAGAGTTCCTAAGTAAAAATAAAAATTATAAATTTTACTGTTATTTAAGGGGTGGTCGTTGCATTTAAAGGCAAAAATGAGGTTTTCAAATGGACCAATTGTAGCAAAAGTACAAATCGTCGGACCAAACATTACCTCTCTATGATATATTTGAACAAAAATCTTGCACACTAAAAATAAATCAAAAGGGACGGATGGCTCGTCTAATCAAAAATGTGCTTACAAAAATAACGGAATTATTTTTCTAAAATGTATCTCCTCCTTGAGTTTTTTGGGTACAACAATGATTTATGACTCAAATTAACCGGACAGAACGTGAGCAAAAAACCGAGTTGAGTTTATTTGAAAATTCTTGAATTTGCTCTCAGTATCACCAAAAAAATTTTTGACCCTTGTTTAGGGGTCTCAATCAAAATGTATATCCTCCCTGGATTTAAAAGTCACACATACGAAACCTAGATAAATGTGCAGCTGAAGAGTACGTGCAAAAAACTGAGTTGAGTTTTGTCTAAATTTCTGACTCGTTTTTCTGTTAATCATGTTTTAAATTTCCAAAAATCAAGAAATTTCTATTTTTTTCATACGAAATATTTCTGAACTCATCAAAAAGTGCCTTCCTAGCCATGTATCAAAATAAAACGAGTGCCAAAATGCATGTAATTTTCTTTATTTTCTTAAAATAGGCATAGAAATAAAATTGGGAAAATTTGTTTCTAGAGCCTCATTTTGCGACGACCACCCCCTTAAGTGCGTTTTTTGAGTGTTTTTTCAAAAGACGATTTATAAAGTAAAATTAACCAATCTAAAGAAATTCAGATTAAACAAAGTTAGCTTAAAAGTGGCGACTTGTGTTCGAAAAAGTTTTTATTTGAAAATTTTGAAGTGGCAAAAAGTTTCCCGTAAAGACAAAAAAAAATTAAAAAAGTGCAAATCTGACAAAATGCACCGACCTCCTTAAAGACCGCCCCCTTTAAGTGTTCAACAATGGAACATTTTTGTATGTGTTATAAGTCTTTCAGATTAAAAGTTAATTTTAAATTTATTTAGCAGTTTTTGAACAATCTTTTCCGTGAGATTTGGTTTTTAGCTTAGAGTTGAGGTCAGAACAATACGAGTGATTTTGGTGAAGCAACTTCGATAACTCGTTTAGTTGGTGTAGAGGCGATACAAGGTTCAAATTCGAACTGATCCTGGACACTATTTTTTGGTTGAAATTGTCTCGCGACAATTTTCGAAGTGATTTTTCCACTCATTTCCTTCAGTTTATAATAAATTCAAATAATTATTTAATAAAATAATATTTTATTCAAATGTATCAGATAACTAAAACCATTTTTTAATGTTCCAGCAAAATTCCGGTTTTTTTCCCCCAGCAAAATTGGGGAATTTTTTTCTTCAGCAAAATTGGGGGGTTTTTTTATCCAGCAAATTGGGGAATTATTTTCTCCAGCAAATTGGGGAATTTTTTTCTTCGGAGAAAAAAACCTAATTTAGCTTTTATTTTGAGGAATTTTTTCCTCAAGGCAAACGCTGTCTAGCCGCCTGGAGAAAAAACCCCCCAATTAAAAATAACTTAGGCTGTACATGCAGAAAAACTCTTTACTGATCGTCGGAAAATGCAAACCCCGGAAATCGTTTTCAAAATATTTCAAGAAAATCAAAATTTTACAAAAAACTCTTAACTGGTGGTCGGGAAAATAACTCTTAACTGGTGGTCGGGGAAAATAATAAAAACCTCCCTGTCCTGTGATTACTTATAATTTATAACTGCCTGGCCTGTGACAGTCACAGTGTAACTACTTATAACAATCCTGACAAATTAAAACCACCTTTTTTGCAAAAACTGTAGGGAGGCTTTAAGTGGTCAACCACTGTGGACTCTTCCAGGAACACATTTGGAGTATTCTTGCAAACTGAAAAAGTTGAGAATTTTAAACGGGATCCTTCTTATTCTAGTCTGGTGTCATATTAACGGATCACTTTTAGTCTCGACGCAACTTGAAGCACATGCGGTAGTTCACTCGAATTTCGCTGGAAATATCACATATTTGACTAACTGTTAAAGTTCTATGTTACATAATTTATGTCAATATTTTTTCGATAAAGTTAGTAAATTGTACAGTACAATTTGTACTTAATTAAATCTAGGGCTGTGGAATCAGAAAATAATTCGGAGATGTAGTGAGAGAAATTATGTGTGTTTTTGGAATTCTGAATCACAACTTGTGATCTGAGGAACTACCCTTTGCAAACGCGGGAAGCAAATTGAGTGCAGGTTGTTTTTATGTGACTGATTAGACCGTCTAATTAAGACGTATAATTTAAGTTATCTATAGCTGACAGTAAGTTTATGGCCTTCGAGGACTTGGTTAGGGCCAAAACATAAAGTGTACAGTGAATGAAATTAAATTTTGGGTTTCAACGGTTATACCAGTTTTAATTACTGAGCTAACTTGTGATAATCTGAAACAATCGGTAATAAATTATATCAATAATTATCTTAATAACTATTATTTTAGTGATTTATTTCATCTTATATATGTTAATTATTTTATATAAATTGTCTTATACATTTTATAAAAAAGTTATATTATCACTACGTATGTTATTTATTTCACCAATTCCGCAAACCGCACCTTAGCGTCACTCTAGCGCCTCACTAGCGCCGCACTCATCGCCTTCGGACTTTTTGTTTCGAATTAAAAACCAGGGAACAGTTATACTGTACCCACAAAATCAATTCTTTCAAAAATTGCAACTTCCAGATTTGAAATTTTAAAAGTAGTTGAAATCCAAGAAAAATATTTGCAATTTAATCATTTAACATTTTGCTCCGACTGAATTTGAAATTTTTTACTATGCAAGTATTTTATGCCAAATACTGAAGTAGTTTGAAAGGCCACCACTCTACTCATCACTATTTCGGGAAAACCGCCTAGTTAAAAAGTCTGACGCGAAAATTTAATTTGACATCTGGTTCATCGGATTTAAAGCAAAATGTTGTTTTTTGGCAGGTTCGAATCTCGCCGAGATTATCTCGGTGAACGTACATTATTTTTCTCAAAATCAGCTTGAACTGTATTTTTGATCAATTACTGAATGAAAAAACGAAGTTTGATTTGTTTTACCAACTTTATATTCTGAAAATGTCGATGGTTTCCCCGTAATTGTCATGCGGAGAGTGGTGGTTTGATTGGTGAAAACTATCACACTCTCAACACCAATGGTGTCACATCATAGATAAAAAAATCGAAATAAAAAAATCATTATTAAATTATTTCTTAAGATGGAACTTATTATCAATACAATACCAACAGTGTTGACGGAGCAGTAACTGAAACAAGTATTGCTTCTGCTTCAAATAGTTTCTTCGGATGTCGAACTGCAGCCGATTGTTTTCGAACTGAAATCAAATGTTCGATGTCGATGACGAAATCTGGAGATTCAATCGATTTCACAACAAACTCAATTGCAGATCATAATCTTTGGATCCAAGTTTAAGGGTTGAAACAAGCTTAATTTTTGGTTTTTGAGCTGGTTCAGAAAACAATTACTTTTTATTGATCGGCTTTGTTGTATTCATCGGATACACAATTTGTATTAAACAACATACAGGAAAACGCCAGACTCAAACAATCAGACAAGTTTTAGCTGCATTCATATACCCATTTCCGACTATCCGGAATATCCTGGCCCTGTATAGTAAACGTAGTGTGTTTTTAGAAGAAGTGTTTTGAGCACGATTTGCGACAAACATATCATTCTGGACATATCTGGAGCAAAAATATTTCTTTGGGAGTGAAATTTCAAAATATTTTATATGTATAATATATATGCATTATTAGTATGTCTAACTATATGCACTATTAGTATTAATATAGGCATATTAGTACAATATATATGCATATTAGTATGGATAAATGATATGTTTTAAAAAAATATTTAATTTGTGAAAATCATGCCAGATTGGTACTCTCATACCATTTCTGCTTTAATATTGTAATAATCATCAAATAATGTCATTCACCCTTGTGAGCATATAAAAAAGTTCCGCCAAGGCACCAGAGCCACAATTGTGGCTCTACTTTGCACGTTGTTCACATANGCTTAATTTTAATTTTTTCTGCATAAGGAAGTTGAAAGATAATATTTTTGCATCTGACTTTTCATATTCTAGAATTTTATTTTTTGTTCTAGAAAATATAGTGAGAAAAGCAAGGTATACCATATCACGTGAAACACGGTCAGAGTTGTCTTTACAAGTAACATTTTTTCGGCAACGATGCACAAGTATCTGGCCTACGTCATAGTTTTGTCCGGATGCGGGCAACTGTACTCGGTTTTTACTTCTCGCTCGAAAATAAATTTGAGGGAGAGGGGGGGGCGAGGCGAGGGGAGTTTTTGGGCGAGAGCAAAGCAGTGATTTACTCGGGGCTTATTTAACCGAATTTGGCTTCAATTAAGGTAAATCATTTCTCGGAAAATTCCTGGGAGATTGTTTTCGTAACACTTAAAGTGTTAACACTGAAAGAGTGGTAACTTAAAAGAAAAGTACTGATCAAACAGACAATATCTATTTAATTGTAACTAAGCAATTAACTGAATCATTAAATTGAATATAATTTCACACAATTGAAAAATATCAAAAGCACCAAGAAACTTGAAAAATTTAGCAACTATTAAATTTACAGAAAACAGTTCTAGAATCTGCTCGTGATGACAAATTTGGTGTACATGGGAATTTGACAAAAAATGTCATTTTAGCCGGTTAACTTAAGGCCATTTTTGAGCTTTGACGGACAAAAATACTATAAATGAGAGCAGAATTTTGAGCTCTTCAACATGGTCAGAAAATATTTGACCAAAACGGTTTAAAATGAAAACTACAGCAATTTCGATTTCAAATTTTACCTTATTTATAAATTATAGAACTCATAACTTGAGAATTAAGCAAAAATAAAAATTAAGAAACAGTTCTAGAATCTGCTTGTAAGACAATTTGGTGTAATAGGAATTTGACCAAAAATCTCATTTAGCCGGTGAACTTGAGCATTTTTGAGCTGTGACGGACAAAAATACAAAAAAAATGAGGGCGGAATTTTGAGCTCTTTAAAATGGTCGAAAATATTTGGCCAAAACGGTTTAAAACGAAACCTACAGCAATCTCTTTTTATTTTACCTCATTTATA
>SCLH01002270.1:42584-55936 GCA_004367855.1 Oikopleura vanhoeffeni
CTTTTCACCTTCCTATTGCAAAAGTAATTGGAGCTTCACCTGACTCGAGCTTTTTGTAATTAACGTCCAAAGAAGAGCCGATATATCGGCTCTGGTGCCTTGGCGGAATTTTTTTTCTGTGATTCCAGGGGTTGAAAATTAATGTTGAAAAAAACGGTTTTTGCATTTATCGCAGTTTTTCAAATTTGGACAAAAAAAAATTTAAAGAGGATAAGTTTCCTTTAATTTGATAGCCTGAACAAATTGCTGTTAAATTTGTCAACAAAATCTTAACCTGAAAATAGTTACAAGGAAACTGGGATTATGTGAATGGAGCCTGGGAAAGTTACATAGGATTTCTTATGTTTTCCCGAACTGAGTGTGGCCCAGATTTCATATCGGCTTTCGATGATGGTCGAGTAACCTGGGATATTCAAGATGAAGCTTCTACTTTGTATTCCGACTATTTTACATACTACAGAGGGGGCCAGCCATCCGCTAAGGGTCCAAAATAATTTGTATAGCTAAATATCAGTGCAGTTAATTTAAAATTGCTTGAACAATAAGGTAATCGTGTTCAAAACATATTAGCTTCATTATTTAATATGATGTATATATTTCACCAACCATTGAGCGCATTAAATTTTTTTTTGGCTCATTCATTAAGGGGATTGTGGGTGCAGTAGTTATTTTGGACCACGGTCGCAAATTCGGTATTTTTTCAATTGCACCTGACCATCCAGCACCTCAGGAATCGTTTGCAATTAAAAAAACACCAAATTATTTCTGGATATTTTTTTCTAGAACATTGAAATCGCTTGCTAACTGAAATGCCCGAATAATGACAGATGATCAAAAACAAAATAACCCATTAGTGATCAATTTTCACGGAGATTCAGACCAAAATAAAATTGGAAACTTTTGACCAATATTCTAGAAAATTTCCAAAAAATATCATTTCGGACTTGCATAAAACTGGAAAACGGAAAATAATTCCAGATATGGTATCATTTCANAGAGATTAATTCTATTTCTCTCTATTTTCCTATTCTCCTTTTATTCCCTTTTGGGGTATATATAACGGATTAGGGTATTTTTGGGTATGGACATATTCTGGAGGTTGGGATCTATCTTTTGTGAAGTCTCTGGATTGTATATATAGATCTAATCGTATTGAGTTAACCGGTAAGTGCAGATATTTGTTGAGTGGACCATAAATAAACATAATTTGGAAGACTACGATGGTGCACGTATAACTGTGAATATCTACATTTGAAACCTTGTGTTTTCCAACTACATTTTTTAGAACTAAAAATCTGAATAATTCTTGGAATGAATTGATGATTCAAAAATATTAACTTTAACCTCCTATGCAAAAGTAATGAGCTTCACCTGACGCCGAGCTTTTTGTAATAACGTCAAAAGAAGAAGCCGGATATAATCGCTCTGGTGCCTTGCGGAATTTTTTTCTGTGATCCAGGTTGAAAATTAATTTTGAAAAAAAACGGTTTTTTGCATTTATCGCAGTTTTTTTCAAAATTGGACAAAAAAAAAGAGTTTAAAGAAGAATAATTCTTAATTGATAGCCGAACAAATTGCTGTTAAATGTGTCAACAAAAATCTAACCTGAAAATAGTTACAAGGAAAACTGGGATTATGGTGAATGGAGCCTGGGAAAGTTTACATTACGGATTTCTTATGTTTTCGAAACTGAAGTGGGCCAGATTTATAATCGGCTTCCCGATGATGGGTTCGAGTAAACCTGGGATATTCAAGATAAAGCTTCTACTTTGGTATGCCGATATTTTACATACTACAGAGGGGCCAGCCATCCCGCTAAGGGTCCAAAATAATGTGTGTATAGCTAAATATCAAGTGCAGTTAATTTAAAATTGCTGAACAATAAAAGGTAATCCGTGTTCAAAACATATTAGCTTCATTATTTAATATGAATGGTTATATATTTCACCAACCATTGAGCGCATTAAATTTTTTTTGGCTCAATTCAGTTAAGGGGATTGTGGGTGCAAGTAGTTATTCTGGACCACGGTCGCAATTCGGTAAATTTTTTCAAATGCACCTGACATCCAGCACCTACAGAATCGTTTTGCAATTAAAAAAAACACCAAATTAAATTCTGGCATATATTTTTCTAGAACTCTGAAATCGCTTGCTAACGAAATGCCCGAACTAATGACAGATGATCAAAAAACAAAAATAACCCATCTAATGATAATTTTTCACGGAGAATTCAGACCCCCCAAATAAAATTGGAAAACTTTTGACGCATATTCTATGAAAATTTTCCCAAAAATATCATTCGGACTTGCACAATAAAACTGAAAACGGAAAATAATTCCAGATATGTATCATTTAGAACTACAAAAAAAAAATCAACTCCAAGCCAAAAATGTAGTCTAATGAAAAGTATTCAATATGATAGTATTCAGATTCTTTGCGCCTTTTCAATATTTCAATTTTAGCCTAATCAATTGTTATAATGGCGCGCCTTAAATCAGTCCATGAAAAAGTGATTGCGAGAAATATAAAATAAAATTATTAAAATTTCTTGGTTCATAAAGTTTAATATGATAATAGAGAAGAATTTTATGAAGAAAGAGAAAAAAATCTGCATTTTACCGTTTGTGAGGTATACTTTTTTGTAAATAAGTCTTAGCATTGTTGCCTGATATTAACTGATAGCAAGGAATTTTCAAAAATAATTTCGGCGAATGTAAAGATGAATTTATAAAAATAAGTATCTTGTTGCAATTGTAGAAAATTTTTTTCTGACCATCATATCGGCATTATGTTGATTTTGGAAACGTGGATATGACGGTAACTTCAATGGAAAGAGAATACCAGCAATAAGGTTTTATGCATTAAAGGTTGATGTGATAGATATTTTCTAAAAAATTGAATCAAGTTTTGACTCTCAAGGTTCGGACTACAATATACAATTGGAAAACATAAACGTTCCACATCTCACAAAGATATTTGAGTTTAAACAAGAGCTATATTTTCCCCAGCACAGCAAATTGCTGGAAGCACCCACAATCCCCTTAAGTATGTAAATGAAAGTGCGAGCAAATCATGATCGTGATACATGTTTGCCTCCGGAAAAAATAAATTCGACCGATCAAAAATAAAAAAAAAATTAATACTTATTGTACTTATTTTCAATCCGCAATTTTTGGTCACAGGCAACGTTAAATTTTTCCATTCAATTGAATTGAATAAAAAAATCAAAATAAATAATAAATAAGTGGTAACTGTTTTCATTTTTACGCTTTTAAGATTACTTATACAGGGTGTAAGTTTTTTCCCTTCTTTTTTCCAAACTGGTAACACTTGATTTCCGCCGTTTTGATTGGTTGAATCTGAGAAAACTCTTCTGACAACCAATCAAAACGACGGAAATCAAGTGTAACCAGTTTGGAAAAAAGAAGGGAAAAATCTTACACCCTGTAAATGATCAGTAGAAATTCAATACAGGGGGGGTGCGGGCCGCACCGTGCGGCGTATAGTTAGAAAGTTTGTCGTCAAAAAACCCTAACTACTGTATACGCGTAATTCGAACTATACGCGTACTTTCTAACTATACGCGTACTTTTGGAAAAATGTGCTCTGATTGGTCAATTTGGACCATATCTGGAGTTTAAAATTGCGTTGAAATATGGTCAGAGTAAGAATTTTTGGTGATTTTAAAGATCATTTTTCGTTACAAATCTTCTAGGGTTTATGAATTTAATTTTATTAAACAAAATGAAATAAGATTAATTTTAAATAAACATGAATTCGAGAAAGATTCATCCGAAAATCGTTTAAATGTCAAGGAAACAATAAAAATTATGAAAAAAATTATGCTCACAGTAAATCACTCGCAGAAAACCAGAAAAACTAAATATTTTTATTTGAATAACTATTGGCCCATTTCCAAGCTAGCCGACATTGTCTGCGAGGCTTGCAAACATGTTTTAAACTGCCTTGAAAATACCGACATTCTTCATTGGGCCCCCCCAAGTCTGCAACATGTTTCTTCATAAAAAGGTATTTGTCATTGTCGCGCGCCCGACGGGAGAATCTTGGTCCTGAAAATCTGGTTTAAAAGCTCATCTTTTGCCTAGGAACGTTTGCAAAAAAGCCATATCTTTTGCTAAACTATACGCCGCACGCAAGGAACGAATAAATTTCATTTTTCAAAAGCGTAGGTTTTTTCGGAGGCTTACGTAGGTTTTTGCGTGAAATCGAACTATACGCGTACAACTATACGCCGCTCCTCCCTAAATGATACTATCTTCCGTGTCCTTTATTTGCTCGGTATGAGTCATACGTAGAGTCAGTATCGAGAGATTTATTTGCAAAACTGAATCCCTCGGCACTAATTTTCTGAGTTTATATGGTTTAACTTTAAAAAAAAATGATTCCAACCATGAAAAAATTTTTGGAGCCACTTGGTGGTCACAATGTGAGTATTAAATAACAACCTTTTGGGCTTTGTAAGGCGCTTTAACGTTAAATTATTATTCATTTTATGTTGTTATGACACGGATCGCGCAAAAAAAACACGAAAACTCAAATTGATTATAGCTAACATTCTTTGCCACCGAATTTTATCGTCTTTTTTGACGTAAAATTATTAATTTATTTGCTATCGTTAAACTAAGTGCTTTAGTAAAGGTCAACCGACCTAAAAAAGTGACCATCTTAAGGGGGTAGTGTGCATTGCCGTGCAAGAAAATAACAGGGACACACTTATTNGATTACCGGTATTTTATTACATGTATAAATGCACAGAAATTACCGTTAACTAAAACAGAAAAGTAGCTGTACGAATATTGGGGGACTTTGAGTAAGGTCTCCTTTAGATGTAGCCAACCTTTAAAGGAGGTGCTGCTATCGGCGGATGTTAAGCCGCTATTGTCCCACCGATAGCTCTTACCACCAGTCCCTAGGCCCAGCTGGAAACATCTTCAGCTTGGCTAAAATATTAACGTTAGTTTACTTGCCTTTATTCACATTTTCTCTGAGTCGCGTCTCCCTCGAATGACACAAAATACTTTTTGTGTTCACATTATACCGTTAATTGGTCTGATCAGCATAACTCATTTCTAATAAGAATGCTTGGGTTTTCATAACACCAATGGCATTATATTAACGTATCGGATAAGCATAATTTTAGGATTGAGCAGGCATGAGCACCTACTTCAATCGTCAATTTAAAGCGTAAAATGCATATAAATTTTTTCTCTATTTTCAAAAAATTCTCCTTAAAATTCTGCACAACTCACCGATCACAAATCGTTAATAAACTAATCAGTTTAGAGGTCGATTTTACGCCCGGTACTGACTCATTTGGTATGACGTAATCTCTATTTCTTAAAAATTCGACGGAGAATTATATTTTCTAATATTTTCCAAATATCATATTTTAAACCCAAACAGCTCGCCGTGCTGCTACTCTTCAGTTTGCTTATACATCAGATGGCTCTGAAGAATTATTGAACACCAAAAAAGATCAATTATCTCTCAAATTACATGGAATATCATCTATTGACATGGATTGGCAAGAAGTTACTCTCGGTAAAATAGCCAATCGGATATTAAAGAAAATTGAACATTTTTTTGCAATTTAGAATTGCGTCACAATCTTTTCCTCAAATACGATGTGTTAAATAATTTAAAGACATAATTAAGTTTTTCAGGTCAAATTATTTGGACCATGAAGACCAAAATTTCAAAAAAATTATCGATGATATAGTTTACCAAATATCGCTCTTTCACACTTTGCTTTAAATTNATGAAAAAAGGTGATTGGAGAAATATAAATAAAATTATTAAAATTTCTTGTTATAAATTTTAATGATGAGTAGATCAGAGAAGAATTTTATGAAGAAAGAGAAAAAGAATCTGCATTTTACGTTGTGAGGTATACTTTTTTTTGTATAAATAATCTTAGCATTGTTGCTCTGATATTTAACATGATAGCAAGGAATTTTGCAAAAATAATTCGGCGAATGTATTAGATGAATTTATAAAATGTATCTGGTGCAATTGTAGAAGTAATGTTTTTTTCTGACCATCCATTGGATCGGCATTGTGTGATTTTGGGAATACGTGGATATGAGGTATAAGCTGTCATGGAAAGGAAATAGATGCAATTAAGGTTTTATGCAGTTAAAGGTTGATGTGATAATATTTTCTAGACAATGAAGTCAATTTTTGCTTCTTCAAATGGTTCAGGATAACTGATAAAGTTGGAAAAATAACGTTCACGTCAAGTTCTCACAAAAGAGTATTTGATTTTAAAAGAGTTATTCCCAGCAATTGCTGAAGCACCAGACATACCCCTTAAGTAATGTAAATGAAGAGTGGAGCAAATATATCGTGATACATGTGCCTCCGGCAAAAAATAAATTCGACCGAGCAAAAATAATAAAAAAATTAATACTTATTAGTATTTATTTCTATCGCAATTTTTAGGGTCCACAGTAGTACATCGGTTCCGGCAAGTAAATTTTTCCATTCAATATTGAAATTGAATACATAAAAGATATCAGAAACTAAATAAATAATAGTGGTAACTGTTTTTTTTTACGGCTTTCAAATTCTTCATAACAAGGGTTGGGTTTGTTTAAAGTTTTTTTTTTCCTTTTTTTCAAAGTCGGTGAACACTGATTTCCTGCGTTTGAGTTGGTTGATATTCTGAGAAGACTCTTCTGACAACCACTCAAAGACTGGACGGAAATAAGTGTAAGCCAGTTTGGAAATAAAGAAGGGGAAAATTTACACCATGTAAGATGATCATAGAAATTCAAATACAGGGGGGGGCGGGCGCACTGTGCGGCGTATAAAGTTAGAGTAAGTGTGTCGTCAAAAAAGCCAACTGATGCTAGTATCGCGTATTCGAATATACGGGCGTGACTTTATACTTATACTGCGTACTTTTGGAAATGTGCTCTGATTTGGCAATTTGGACCAGTATTCTGTGAGTATAAAATTGCGTTGAAACTATTGGTAAGAGTAAGAAGTTTTGTTGGTGATGTTTTAAAAGTTCATTTGTTCGTTGCAAAATCTTCTAGGGTTTATAAATTTGTATTTTATGTTTAACAAAAGAAAATGAGTTAATTTTAAATAACACTGAATTCGAGAAAGATTCATGCGAATCAAATCGTTTTAAAGTGTCAAGGAAGCAATAATAAATTATGAAAAAATTATGCTCACAACGACAAGTATCACTCGAGTAAACCAAAAACATAATATTTTATTTGAATGAACTATTGTTCCATTTCCAAGAGCCGAAGCACTTGCTCTGCTGAGGGCTTTGAAAATCAATGTTTTACTCCTTGAAATACGACATTCTTCATTGGGTCAAGTTGCAGACATGGTTTCTTCATAAAAAGGTATTTGTCATTGTCGCGGCCGACGCTGGAGGAATTGGTCCTGAAAATCTGGTTTAATAAGCTATCTTTTGCTAGCGAACGTTTGCAAAGAAAGTCATATCTTTTGCTAAAACTATATCGCCGCACGCAAGGACGAATAAATTGTATTTCAAAGCGTAGGTTTTTCGGAGGCTTCGTAGGTTTTTGCGTGACAATCGAATCGTATACGTACAACTTATGCGCCGTTCTCCCTAATGATACTATGCTTCCGTGTCCTTATTTAATTTGCTCGGATATGAGTCAGTACTGTAGAGTAGTATCGAGAGATTTATTTGCAAAATGTAATCCCTCGGGCACTAAATTTTTCTGAGTTATATGGTTTACAACTTTAAAAAAAATTGATCTCCAACATGAAAAATTTTGGAGTCCACTTGGTGGTCAATATGTAGTATTAATATACAACTTTGGGCGTGTGTAACGGCGCTTTTAACGTTGAAAATTATTATTTCATTTTATGGTTGTTATGGACACGGGATCTGCGCAAAAAAAACACGAAAACTCAATTGATTATATGCTAAATTTTTGCCACCGCGAATCTTATGATCTTTTTATGGACGTAAGAATTATTAATTTAGTTTGCTAGATGTTAATACTAAGTGCTCTTAGTGAAGTCAACCGACCTAAAAAGTGACTCCATCTTAAGGGCGGTAGTGGTGCATTGACGTGCAAAGAAATAGACAGTGGACACACTTATTTTGATTACGGTATTTATTACATGTATAAATGCACAGAAATTACGTTAACTAAACAGAAAAGTAGCTGTATTCGAATATGGGGGGGCACTTTGAGTAAGGTCTCTTTAGATGTAGCCAACCTTTAAAAGGACGGTGCTGCTATCGGCGGATGTTTAAGCCGCTATGTGTCCGATAGCTTTACAGCAGTCCTCTGGGCCCACTGGAGAACGTGTTTCGATCTTCAAGCTTGGCTAAAAATATTAACGTTAGTATTCACTTGTCTCTTTATTCACTATATTTCGTTGAGTCCGCGTCTCCTCGAATGAACAAATACTTTTATGTGTTACCTTAACCTTATTGGATCTGATCAGCATAACTTCATTTTCTAAGTAAGTAATGATTGGGTTTCATAAGACGCAAATGGCATTATCATAACGTAATTCGGATAAGCATAATTTTTTAGGAATTGAGCAGCGCTAATGAGGGTCGCACGCCAGGCGCGCGTCAATGAATATAAGCCTTAAGTGGTACATTAGAGTGGTGCTGGAGCTTATGTAGGAATGTGGGCTAGTGATGTGGGTGGGGCTATGCGCATAGAGCGAGTGGTGTCAGTAGTGGCTATGGCGTAGTACTCTAGGAGTGTGTATTTTAATACTTAGATAATGATAGATGATTATTTTTTTGAAATGATATTGAATTAATGTTATCTTTATGGATCAAATTAAGAAAGTTTTTAAATTTTGATTTGTTTGGATTCAAATTTTATTGGTTGAAATTAGCACAAGGCATGTTCGAACGAGAAGGTGATTTTCTGGATGTTGATAATGCAGATAGACTTCTGGTGAATATGTCGTTAGAAAGATTACATTTACAGACAAAATTCATAAATAATACCAGAATGAAGGATTTACGATATCATCTATTAAATATGACCACTGGTCCAATACAGATTTGAGAATCTTCTGCATGGCGAAAATTGTTTCGAGAATTTCTTCGTTTTGGTAAAGATGTTAATAATTTGAAATCATATTCAAGAACATACGAGCTTTTTGAAGTGTGAGAAGTTCGGCAACATTTGGTGAATTGATATGTGACAGATTTGAGTCGAATAAACTCTTCAGCGAGAGTTCCGAACCAGCTGTTTGTTAACCCAAAAACCTTTCTCGTTGCAGTGCACACAAATTCTGGCGGAGATGTGTTAAAAAAATCAACTTCAAGGCGATTCGAATATTTTGTGAACAGATGCTAGCATAAATTCAATTTTTACCACATTAGTACTTTTGCTTGGCGATCGACAAAATACATTATTTTATTTCCCTGTAAGACCATTTGTTTTCGATGTTGGACTTTAGTGAATTAATTACAGGAGCAAGAGTGTGCATGTTTTAGAACGCGCTTTACACGATGTAATTGTGCATATGAGTGAAAAAGAAGTTTTGAAAACTCTGTCCAAAGCGTAATTCAGATAAAAAAATAATTCCGAATTTCTTTTATATGCGACATTAAAGGGGGTAACTCAACTGTTTTTAATTTAGGTTAGGGACATAAATAACTGCACCAATATAGCCTCGGAAGGCGAACGAAAGCATTTCTTTTACCATAAAAAAATTTCGAGATTTTTCTAAAATGATTCGAGTTTTTTAGATTTTCTAAGTATTTTTTTTTGAAAAATACATCACTCAAGTTTTAATGAAGAAATATAAAACATAAGTAAAAGTGAGTAGCACTTATTTATTCAGTTTTAGCAGTAGCTCAAATTTGGAAGGTACTTACGTCGATGTTTATCATAAAAAGTTTTCGCTGGAAATTGGAAGACATGTTTGCAACGTATTGATTAAATTAAAAAAAACATGTGATCGAACAGTCTTTTCGAGAAAATTTGTTTCAGTTTGTAATTTTTTAATTTTCTTGTTCCTATGAATAAAGGGGTCAAAATTTCAACCTGACAGGTAAGCAGATTTTTTGTGTTCATAGACTTGGCCTTTAATTTTGATGGTATTCATCAGCTCATAAATAGATGAATTTTTTTTTAGAAATCACTTGAATAATTGACTTTCTCGCTGATTATCGCAATTTTCTATAAAGTAGGAGAAATGTTAAAAAACGTTTTTCAATAGAAATTTGAGAAAGACGTGTTTTACCATAATAAACAAATTAAAAAAAAATGTATCGAATATCGTTTATTGAGAAAACTGAGCTACAAGATTACTAAATATGATGAAATTGGCCATTTTTTTCATATTCTAAGAACAAGTCTGATGATCAATTTTCCGCAAAATATTCCGATAATGTCAATACATCGTTAGTATTAGTATTCTTAACATAAGTGTAATCAATTTCCTTAAGTCCGGTTTTCCGAGAATAAAAGAACATTGAAGTAGAATCAGTGGTTTAGAAGTTAGCTGCTCATTGGTGCTTTGGTGCTCAATAAAACTCTGTTTACTTTTGGTCGGAAGCTAAATAGATGGATTCCTTTGGATTTAGAATTTCATAATCTGTTTCTTTTGTTCGGAGCCCGAAACTAAATGTCAAAAACCGTTGAGTACCTTAAGCTGCTTTTGTGGACACGGGAGTGTGAAACAAAAAGGTTCTTCACTCACAGTGCCAGCAATTAAAGTTTTGTGTTCTGGATTAAAGTATCAGAACATGTTTTTTTTCATTTTTCGGAACAAATTGCCTTTTATTACTCATAAGATTGATGAACCATAAAGTCATGCTGTTTTAAGTAGCAAAATTTTTGTCGGGCCCGCGGTCTAGATCGAATATTGATAAGATCATAAAACAGCGTATTCCTATCAGCGTTTTTATTGTCAAAAATGCATTAGGGAAGTTTTCAGCTGTTTCCTTCAATGAAATTGAGGTTTTATATCAACATTGTTTGAAATTAATTTCGATTTCACTATGTTTTTCTTTTTGAGTGGCACTGATTAAAAGTCTGCTATTATTAGAGACAAAAATAATGTAGAATTAAATGGTTTTCTATTTGAATTTCTATCAGTTGGGCTGTCACTTTGAATAATAAATATGTTGACGTAAGATTTTAGCATATTTTGTTCTAATTAAGGTTTGAAAAAACTTACGACTTTCAGTAAACTTATACTAACTTTTATTTACATTGATAAATCCAGGTGAAGCCAACAATATAACAACTAAATATATGATCTACATTATTAACATATATTCAAAAATACAGTATCGAAAAGTACTAACTATTTATTGTATTGACCCAGACTAGCTACATTGCAGCGGCTAGTTTTGCTAGACTATAGCTCTCACTCACAACGTCCTCACTACCTTACAACTACCTTACTCTATAGAGTAAGTTTGGAGCGACGGCTGGGAGCTACCGGAATGAGCACTACGATCTAATACGTCCATTAAACGTAAAATGATATAAAGTTTTTTCTGCTATTTTCAAAAAATTCTCCTAAGATTACTGCACATCACTACCGATCTACAAATCGTTTAATATAACTAATCAGTTAGAGGTGATTTACGCCCGGCCTGACTCATTTGGTATGGATCTCTTTTTAAAAAATTCGATGGAGATCTATATTTTTAATATTTTCCAATCATAATTATATTTTAACCAAAAGCTCGCGGTGCTGCTTCTTTCAGTTTGCTTATGACAGTAGATGGTCTGAAGAATTATTGAACACCAAAAAAATCAATTATCTCTCAAATTACCTGGATATCATTATTGACATGGATTGGCAAGAAGTTACTCGGTAAAATAGCAACTCGGATATGTAAAGAAAATGAACATTTTTTGCAATTTAGAATTGCTGTACCAATCTTTTCAATTCGATGGTAAATAATTTAAAAGACATATTAAGTCTTTTCAGGTCAAATATATTGGACGCCTGAAGCCAATTTCAAAAAAATTATACGATGAAAGTTTACGCAATTGCTCTTTCCAATTGGCTTTAAATTTTAGGCCCGTGAGTAAACGATAGTTTTGTTATTGGTAATGGTGCCGGAATCTAGACAAAGTGTGAAAGGGGATATAAGGTAAGCCGTTAAATACAAAAAAACTTTGGCCCTAAATTAAAAGTAAAGCTGTTCGCATTTGATAGGCGATGATTAGAACATTTACATTAGTTTCTGCATCTGACATTGCTAGACGGCATAGTGATGGAAGACTAAATCATTTATCTAAGTATGGAAATAAATCGGCTACGTTTTTTGGCCATTGAGTTGATTGTCCTGCGAAATTAGGAGTTTGAAATAGTTCCCCTCGATATTGGTAGTATCCACGATAAATGGGATATTTAATTGGCTCGTACCATAGATTAAATTTATAATTTCTTCATGTATTTTTTTTTTGAGTATAATCAGTATGTGTTTTTTTTTCTTGCGATATGAATAATTAGTCTTGGTTAATTAACGGCCAATTAACAAAATGGTAAAATAAAGTGGATTTATTTGAAAGCAAGCTTATAGCGATGTCAAGGGTTGAAAATATAATCACCTAGTTAGATATTTATTGTCCGTATCACCTAAATGAACAATATTCATTGCAAGTGAAAAAAATACATACTGATATACCCTGATTCAGTCTTGTGGGCCATACCTGATTTTTACAGCTCTTGTGGCCATTTTTTTCATAAAATATTGTTTAACCACCTGACAAATTTGTGTCTGTTCAAATAACCCCAAAAGTATCGGATATGATATCCCGTAGAGCTAAAGGGGTCATCTCCTTAATTAATTACACCTGTTCAAAAATTTTGTCAGGTTTTTAAAATTGTAGTTAATGGTTTGTGGTTTCACTTAGCGCCATCTTACCGCACAACTTACCGTTCAACTTTTTCGCTCGAAATAATAGCGTCGTGTCCACTTATACGTATCCGTATTGAGTCTCCGTTTAACGTGACTCACGTTACGTGAGAGACTTTCAGTTTTGTGAATAGCCTGAGAATAATTTGCGATAATAGAATATGAGGTTTTTTTTAATGATGTAAAGTTTTATTGAGTTTTTAGAAATCGCCGGCCCAATATCGCCTTTTTTTCCAAAATTCAATGCAAATTTTTTCTCAGATTAAAAACACTTTAAAACTCATTTATTAAGTTCCAAGATTTAATCTTCTTAGTAAATGCGAAACATTAAGTGCATTTTTTTATAGAAAATTTATGATTTGAACAAGTCCTTGTGAAGACAATTGTGGCTCCAGCATACCTAAAATCATCGAAAAAAAACTGGGTCGAGGAATCTTTTCTTTCAAATACATATAAAAATTCAGATTCGCGTTTCAAG
>SCLH01002270.1:55957-69457 GCA_004367855.1 Oikopleura vanhoeffeni
AAATTTTTTCGTCTATTTTCAAAAAATTCTCCTTAAAATTCTGCACACACTCACCGATCACAAATCGTTAAAAAACTAATCAGTTAGAGGTCGATTTACGCCCGGTACTGACTCATTTGGTATGACGTAATCTCTTATTCTTAAAAATTCGACGGAGAATTATATTTTCTAATATTTCCAAAAATCATATTTTAAACCCAAACAGCTCGCCGCTGCTACTCTTCAGTTTGCTTATACATCAGATGGCTCTGAAGAATTATTGAACACCAAAAAAAGATCAATTATCTCTCAAATTACATGGAATATCATTTAGTGACATGGATTGGCAAGATTACCTCGGTAAAATAGCCAATCGGATATTAAAGAAAATTGAACATTTTTTGCAATTAGAATTGCGTCACAATCTTTTCCTCAAATACGATGTGTTTAAATAATTTAAAGACATAATTAAGTTTTCAGGTCAAATTATTTGGACCATGAAGACCAAAATTTCAAAAAAAATTATCGATGATATAGTTTACCAAATATCGCTCTTTCACACTTTGCTTTAAATTTAGGCCCGTGTAGTAAACGTAGTTTGTTATATGTAATAGGGGCCGGAATCTAACAAGTGTGAAAGGGATATACATGTACGTTAAAAAAAAAAAATTTGGCCTCAAATTAAATGTAAAAGCGCTTCGCATTTGATAGGCGATGATTAGAACATTTACCATTAGTTCTCGCTTCTGAAATTTCTAACGGCATAGTGAAATGGAAGACTATCATCTTTCTAGTATGAAATAATCGGCTACGTTTTTTGGCCATGAGTATGTCCTGCAAAATAGAGTTGAAAGTCCACCTCGAATTGTAGTATCGACGATAAATGGGATATTTAATGGCTCTACCATAATTAAATTTCATAATTTCTCATTATTTTTTGAGTATACAGTATGTGTTTTTTTACTTGCGAAATGAAAATTGTCTTAAGGTTAATTACGGCCAATTAAAAATGTAAAATAAGTGGATTTATTTGAAAGCCAAGCTATAGCCGATGTCAAGGGTTTGAAAATAATCCACCTAGTTACGATTTTTATGTCCGTAATCACCTAAATGACCAATTTCATTCGCAAGTGAAAAAAATACATACTGTTAAACCTGATTTTACAGCTCTTGGGCCATTTTTTCAATAAATATTGTTTAAACACCTGACAAATTTGTGTCGTTCAAATAACCCAAAAGTATCGGATATGATATCCCGTAGAGCTAAAGGGGTCATCTCCTTAATTAATTACACCTGTTCAAAAATTGTTGTCAGGTTTTAAAAGTGTATTAATGGTTTTTGTGGTTTCACTTAGCGCCATCTTACCACACAACTTACGTTCAACTTTTCGCTCGAAATAATAGCGTCGTGTCCACTTATACGTATCCGTATTGAGTCTCCGTTAACGTGACTCACGTTACGTGAGAGACTTTCATTGTGAATAGCCTGAGAATAATTGCGATAATAGGAATATGAGGTTTTTTTAATGATGTAAGTTTTATTGAGTTTTTAGAAAATCGCCGGCCCAATATCGCCTTTTTTTCCAAAATTCAATGCAAATTTTTTCTCAGATTAAAAACACTTAAACTCATTTATTAAGTTCCAAGATTAATCTTCTTAGTAAATGCGAAACATTAAGTGCATTTTTTATAGAAAATTTATGATTTGAACAAGTCCTTGTGAAGACAATGTGGCTCCAGCTACCTAAATCATCGAAAAAAGACAAAAACTGGGTCGAGGAATCTTTTCTTTCAAATACATATAAAGAATCAGATTCGTTTCAAGAAAAAATTGAATTTTTCTTCGAAATGTTTTGTTCCGGCATTACGGGAGTTGATTTATCAGATTTTTAGCCTATGTTTCACTTTCTATAAAAATTTATTCCGAACTGGACATACAAACAAATGTTAGATTAGCCAGTTTTTAGGAAAGGTTTTGTGCATGCATAACAGTTGAATATAAATTTATTGGTATCTAGGGCAACATTTTCTTAGGAAGTGAATATCTAAATTTTCAACTTCAAGTATCCCATGAAAAAATTAAGTTATTATTAAAGTGAATTTAATCAATCAACATTTCCACAGTTGTACTTCATTACCATATTACTCGAATATAATCAGAAAAAATGCCATTATGTGCTTTCATAGGGAAAAATAAACATTTTCATAAAAATCATGATTTTCAATCAAAATTTTTGACTTATTTATAAATTGCTTTGATTTATGAATATAAATCATAGCGACAAAACTATGACGTAGGCCAGATTCTTGTGCATTGTTTTCGACAGAGATAAAAATTTAGAGACAACTGTGACCGTGCTATCACGTGATATGGTACACCTTGCTTTCCACTAGTTTTCTAGAACGTAAATTTAAAAATTCTAGAATATGAAATGTCGAATGCAAAATACCTTCCAATTCCTTAGCAGACAAAAAAAATCCAACTGCCTTAACGCTTCTGGCGTAACCAACATTCAAAGTAAGCCACAATTGTTGTCTTGGTGCCTATGCGGAACTTTTTTTTATATGCTCACAAGGGTTAACAAACTGTATTCTAGAGTCATGTATTTCCAAAATCACTGTTGGACTTATGTTACCAGTTAATGGAGTTGAAGCTGATCATGATCACGCTAGATGCGTTGGAATGCAGAAAGAAGTCGGATATTAATAAAGTATAAAATTTTGTCATGATCAATGATAAAAACCCTATTTTCAATGTAATAAACATATCATAAATAAACTGTCTATTAATCTGATTACAATTTACTGGATATTTTAAATCGTACTAAAACACATTCGGTAATAAGTTGGTTTGCAACTGCAATCGCATATTTTTTGTTATGATCAAATTTTTTGGTATTTTGCTTCTTCTAAGTTCAATTCATATTTATCAATTCGTGAAATTCCGAAAATTTTCTTCCATATCAAGAATGATCACACCAAGTTTACTTGTAGGTGGCCATATATTTTGCAATGATTTTTAAAAATTACATGACATAATGTCACATTAAACTTGATTATTGACATATTACGTGGTTTTTGAAATCTCAAACTAAATAATAAAATGGAAAAAATTAACCTTAATTAAGAAACCGTCGATATCCAACAACACATTTTCTCGAATGTTTCACAAAATCAGATTTAGAAAAAAGACTAAATAATAATCTAACACGAATAAGATTAAGGGGGTTCTATATGGCAATTGTTGTAATTCCTGGGTATTTCTTACTACTTTTTAACGGTCTTTAACATTTATTTGAAATGTACAAACGTAAAAAAGAAAGAAAATTATTGTTCCGTAAGCACTGTCGATAATTATTGTACATATCACAAAAATCAATTCACTTTTCCGAAAAATATTTAAAAATAGAAAATTTTATCGATTTTTAGTAGAGAACTTGGGAAAATATTGATTTATAGTTTAGCTATAACTTAAGATTTTTATACCGATTTTAGAAATTCGCGAATTTTGGGTAAACGTCCAAAAATACACTTTGAAGTCAAAATAGCAAATTTATATTAGTCGCAATCGATTAATCAGACCCAATTCACCCGAAAATATATTGTTGTTTGTTAAATTTATCAAACAAAGACACTTCATTTGTGCATGCAAATTGACATGTAAACCCCCTTAACCTACTCACACCCAGAAACGAGAACTCGCCCACACCCAAAAGCTATCTAAAGGCAATACCTTGAGCGCTTATCACGAAAACTGAAAAGATATCAATTACTTAAATTTTCACTGTTGAGATCAAGGATATAAAAAGTAAAAACACATATCAAATCGAACTTCAACTGAATAACTCCGAGAAAAAAAGATAGGTCCCTACTCACTGATTTTTTGAAAACCAATACATTTCTCACAATGACATATAAGTTACAAATTACAACTGAAACTCTAGGCATTTATAGCTGTCTCAGATTTTGAAATACAATATCACGATCGCTACAAAACAATATTCTAGCCGCGCGTCAAAATATATGCACAAATGAAAAAATATTGCTACCACGAGAATCAAAAATAAGTAACACCTTGATCGATTTGTCTTTTTCGGCTTTATTTGGGTTAAACTGCCGTTCAATTTTTTTGGAAAATAATTATTTGAAAAATATTTTTTTTTCATTATTTTTAGTTTCATAAAAATCACTTGTTAAAAATTATTCTTCGTATAGAGACTGCAGAAAAAATAAAATTATATCAAAAGAATCCTGAAATACTTTCCTTAAAATTGGTTTCCTGAGAATTTCGATTTCATGTATCGTTTTCACACAATTAATTTTTAAGAATTTCTGGCGAAAATCCTTAAAAAAAAGTAGGAGAAAATATGTACGCATATGATTGTTCATAATATCCTGATAAACAATTAAATGATCTTAATTGGGTAAAAACTTGAGTGATAAATTTTTTGAACCGTTTTTTATTAGGAAAAATTGAATTTGAATCTTTTTATAAATTTTTTTAAATAAAAGAGTTTCCGAAAAATTTTCAACTTTGGTTTTTGTAGTTAATTCAAAATCTACTGGTGAATATAATTTGACTGTATCTAGCGATTATATTTGATAGCCATATTAAGTAAAATTTGACTTTTTTTTAAAATTCATTTTTTAAAATTTCTTGCTCGATTCTATTAAATATTTACATTCAGGTTTGAATTTATTCAAAATTTTCACTAAATAATTTTCTGCCCCACTGCAAATTGACGTTAAGCTACTGACCACAGTGGTTACCTAGATAATGCCCCCGTTCAGATATGGCCAGAAAAGGGCCAAAAGCTAGTAAGGGGGAAAAAACTGATCATAGGCTAAGGGGGGAGACAAAAGCTAATAACAAGCTGAATGGGAGGAAAGTCAGACTTGAACAGACTTTTACAATCAACTCGGTGTGCGGCGATCCTGGGTACGAGCTATTACTCATCGTCTCCTATCATTTTCTAAGGAAAGCCAAATCTGAGCCAATCAGAGACGCGTATTATTCCACGCTTATAGCGGTGGGCCCCGAGTGAATTGTATAAAAATAAGTGGATAGTTCTGTGTTTCGTTTTTTTCACTTTTCAAATCAAAAAATTCCAATTGATAAGTTTTTTAAAAAATGAAAAGACTCAAGCGGGTAGCGGTCGTACTGTTTTAAGGTTAATTTGAGGCATAAACTGATTAAAACAAATGATGAAAAATATCAACAAAAGAATATCAAAAGACTTTGATGATATTTTCTTCTCGGCATCGTCTAAGCTTCAATTTGGTGGTACTTTTGAATTAATCCGACGACTTTTATTTTCCGAGTTTTCACTTTCGGTTTACTAAAATGCGATTCCCTAGAATTAAACCAAAAAATTTAAAAATCTTAGTTCCATTTAATAACCGGAACAAATTTCTTCTTTTCCCAAATTTATACTGAATTCTGAAATTTAACCTAGGAAGAGTAGTACTTTGAAGAGCGAAAACCTTGAAATCAGGCCGTTTCTGGCAGTTCTAGAAAATACTTCTCTGAAATTCAAGAATTTAATTCCCCTTTAATACAAGCATTATTGTTTCCGTGGTTCATGCAGTACTTTTAAATTTGATGAGGCGTTCTAGAACTCGCCACTTGGTGGTCACCAGGGTAATGAATTCTTCCTGTGGATTAAGAGTATATCTACGAAATGACTGTTCTCAAAAGTCTCGAAGCAGTTTAATTTTCTGAGAAAATGGAGTACACAGGTACATTTTTACGACCGCTCTTCCTTCCAACTAAAGCCAAAGCAAGTCGGCGATTTCCGAAGATCCAGTCCAAAATATCAAATTTTTTCACAAAAAAATTAAATTGGTATTGTGAAAAACTGTTGAGTTTCTAAATAAAATAAATAGAAAAAATATTAGTTTTAAGGGGGCAAAACCTAGTCATAGGTGGTCTAAAATCAAATATGCCCAAAGAGGGGCCTTATCTAGGCAGGGGGGCAATATCAAGAGGGGGCATTATCTAGCTAATCACAGTATTATTTTGAAAGGATTGCCAGTTTTGTGTTTCTTTCAACAGACCATATCTCCTTATCAAGCTTATATATGGGGTTCATTTATAATAAGTTATTTTACTTATAAAATGTTTGATTTTATTAATTGAAGTTCTAAATAACTTTAAATCTCCATTTAATGGAATTTCTTTCAATTTCACATAACTATTATTATCAAACTCGTTTTTAAGTTTTTCAATATATTCATTTTTATTGAAAATTGATAAATTTTTTGATTTATCAATTTAACAATCTGAATTTCAAAATTTTCTGCAAGAAATTTTATCAATTTTTTCTGTTCTGAACCACCACCATAACATTTAGTTAGTTCAGTAAATACCGTTATCAATTCCCTTTTAGTTCAAAAATTTGAACCGGCCCAATTTTTTGCGTTTTCGCATAATCTACCCAATTTTTTTCATAATTTTTCGAATTCACATTATATTCTGAATTTATTTGGTTGCCCTCCTAACCAGGGGTAAGCACAATTGAATCGGATCGGTTGGATCGGATCGGAAAAATCGATCCGATCCTATTTATTCAAGAAGGTCACCGATCCGATCCTATTTTCTCGAGAAAGCCACCGATCCGATCCATTTTTTTTAACTGATCAGATCGGTTAAAACTACATTGTTTTAAGCTGTTTAGTTGTGATTTTCGGGATAAAAATTGACTTTATTATTAAAAAACAAATTTCAGAAAGTTTGGTGATTTGAAACAAATATTTGAAAAAAGTCATTGCAAAACGTAGCAACAAATACGAAAATAAATAATTTGAAATTTTATAACATCATAGAGAGTTTATAAAAAAATAGTAATTTCATTTAAAAACATTAGAAAATTTAAACTTTTATTTCAAAATTTGAAGTTTTATAAAAATTCAAAATGTGAGTAATAAATTGTAAATTTGATTTCTGATGAAAATTTCAAATATATTTAGAAATTGAAAATTTTTAATGTAAAATTAAAAAATTGAAAGTTATCAATTGAAATTTTGAAAAATTGCAAATTTTTTGGAAAATCATGAAAGAATTCGGAATTAAACTCAAAAATAGCTGATAACTAGGCTGTCACTTATTGAGACCAAAAAAGAGGCTAAAAAGGGTATCAAATGGAAGAGAAAAAAATCTAAGACTTCTGGCTGAAAAATAATATTTCAAAAAAAGAAGAATTTTCCGATTTTTCATGATATCAAAATTTTAATTTTCGACGATGAATCATTATATATTCTCTGGAACCGAAAGTTGACGACTAAATTTTTTGTTCATTCGATACTTTTGGGAAGAGGGTTCAATAAAGCTGTGCGCCAAGTTTTATTAAATTTGAACTCTCCTGCGAAAAACGGCATGTGAAAAAAACTCAACTAAGGCCTTCAATGTCTAGGTAAAAATTCAAAAAATTAAAAAAAAATTTCAAGTTTTTGATAAAAAAAATCGGAGCTCACATTTAAATCATTTTTGATTTCACCAGAATGTAGCTATGACTCCAGGATTCATAACGAACGATTTTAAAGACCGCAAAAATATTTAAATTTAAATTTTTATTTATATTTGTGGAAAAATGGACCCCAAATGAAGGTCCAAATGAATACGTATAAGTTTCATAATGAACATATGCACCTAGGTTCTAATAAAGTTTTTGAACTTGTTTCTAGAGTTTATTTCTGGCCGGATATGGAGGCAGACGTAATCAATTTTGTCCAATCTTGTTCAATTTGTATTGCTAGAAAAGGATCAGCAGCGAATCAGACCCTTTACTACATTTGCCTAGGCCCTCGGGTCAATGGCAAGTCTGTATATGGATTTTATAAGTTTTTCAGAACCTACGTTTTTACGTTTATTGATGGTTTTTCAAGATTTTTAATCACGGTTCCAGTAAGACATGAAAACGCAGCGTGCTGTGCTAAAGCACTGGTGAATAATGTATTTTTACCTATTACACCACCGATGATTTTGAGTTCTGATCGGGGAAGTGCGTTCAAGTCTGAATTTTTACAGGAGGCTGGTAAAATTTTTGGTACTGAGGTGAAGCTTCATGTAGCTTGGAGACCTGAATCTACCGGTGTTCTTAAAAGAGTTCACCGAGTACTTAAAGATTGTATTTTTATTTCCGCTTTCGAACGGAAGATCTCCTGGTTAGATGCCTTATCCTTGGTAACAAAGGCTTTAAATGTTTCAGTGCATAAGTCGATTGGTGTTTCACCCTATGAGGTGATTTTTGGCGATAAAAACCAGATTGCTGATGTGCCTGCAGAAATGCGTCCCAACAGTAATTTGCTCATGATTTAGGTAGTGATTACTTGTCTGAACTTGGAGAAAATTTCTCGAATTGTAAAGAAATACCAGGCTCAGACGAATAAAATGAACAAAAAGTCCACAAAAAGGTCTGATGCAGCTCAACTTGAAGTTGGCGAAGAGATTTCTTTGAAACGGCCTAGATCTGCGCTCGTTTGACTACGTTTGACCATATACTGTTACGGGTACTAACTGTTCCGTGGTACGTATCAATGATCCAGACGGAAACTCAGATTTTGTTCATCGAGCTCACTGTTGTCCGCACCCTAAGCGGGTGGAGAACTTTGATATTTTTCCACCGGTAACATTGCCCATTCCACCCATCAGATCCGTCGAAAAGCCTCGGGTGGATGTTGTAATAGGCAATTGTAACGTTTCAAATTCCGCGATAGAACCTGAGATTGGTATTACCGAACCGATTCCGGCTGAGCCGATAATTCCGAGTATGACCCGATACCCGACCCGTGACAGGAGAATCCTCGATCGGTTGAACATAGGGTCCACTACGGACAAGTCTTATTCTGGTCTTTAAATAGGTTTTACTGTCTTGTGCACTTAGTGCGTCCGAATAAAAACTTTCACATACATAAGTCCGGGTAAAACTGGGACGCTCCGGCACCCCATTTTCACCAATTGGTCACATAAGTCCGGTTAAAACTGGGACGCTCCGGCACTCCAAATCCTTTGACGTCATTTTACCATGTAGCTACTCACTTCTTTAATTCCGGAATTCCCAACATGTCATTTCAAACCTGTTTTTTCCTCTGTGATTTAATGGGCCGACGATTACTGGCCGTTTGAGCATCGACAAAAAATTCAGGTCGACAATCCAATTATTTCTTCGAATTTTAGGTTATCATTTTTGACCTTGTTAACCCTTGTGAGCACAGAGCCACAATTGTTTGGCTTATACGAAATCATTCAAAAACGGCAGGAAAACAGGATCTGAATTCCATTCAAACAAATTACAAAGAAGATTGCCGAAAAATAATTGAAATTTCGAATTTGGTTCCAGAAATACGGGGCTTGATTATAGATTTGCGCCATTTCACTTCCGAAAAATTATTCGGAACAACATAAAATACAAGTAGAACAAGTTTTAGGAGTTTTGTGCATCAATAACATTAAATAAAAATTATTGGTATCTAGGGAAGAGTTGAAATTTCAACTTCAGAGCAATGAAAAAATTATTATATGAAGAGAATTAAGCAATCAAAAGCTGTTCCAACAGTTGTACCATTACCATTAACTGAAATATAAAAAGTGTAAATCTGCTATAGGGAAAAAAACATTTTTAATCGAAAATATATTATTCATAAATTGACTATTTATAAATTATTTTGATGTTGAGAATAAAACAAAGCGGACAAAACGATGACAAGGCCAGAACTTGTGCACGTTCGACTTGCTTCTGACAACGGTGTTCACAGTGTATAGAACCTGAAATTGAAATCAGAATATAAAATCGGGATGCAAAAATACCTCTCAACTCCTTATGCAAAAAAATTGAAATTCCAACTGCCTTAAGCTTCTGTAAACAACAGTCAAAGTAGAGCACAATTGGCTCTGGTGCTTGCTATGCTCACAAGGGTTAAGTCATTTTAGGCATTTTTTTCTATTCAGAAGGTCACTTATGCTGCAAAATTGATTTTTGTTTTCTTTAACAGGTTATGAAGGTCAATTATGCTGTCAATTTAATTTTTGGCACTTTTAACCAATTTTAAAGGTCAGTTATGCTGCCATTTTCTGTATTGGTACTTTTGGGACTCGTGACATTCAAATTTTTGCCAAAATCGTGGATTTTTGGTCATTTCCTCAGTATTTTCGTTGAAGTTGGAAAATTACCGCCAAGACTTCAAATTTACTTTGATCTCTCATTTTTTTTCCTTTGAAGTAGAGTCTTGCCACATTTTTTGGTCAATTTTTTTTTGACATCTCTAGTCTTGCCGACTTTTTACAAAAAAGCGGTCATTTCCCTTTTATCTAGAAGTTTTTCATGACTTTCTAGAATTTTTGTGCGTAATGTAGGTTAGGCTGAATTTTTAGGACCTGTTTTAGATGGCACCTGTCAACAAAATTGCTGAAGAGTCTTCGTTTGATGAGGAATTTGCCCTTGAAATCGACGTAAACGAGTATGACCCTGCCGATCCCGATTATAATGCCGCCACCACTTCAAAACCTCCTGCCTTGATTTATGAGGCATCCTATGAGTCTGCTCCTGAGCCCAAGAAGAGACGTTTAACAGCGTCTGGGGGAGAGAAGACGGCTCCAAGTCTATCTAAAGACGAGAAAAAGCGTCAAAAGGAGTATGCTGCGGAGACTGTAAATATCGCCAGGGCCAGAAAGATAAACGGAAATGTCCGTGCTCGCGCCCGTGCCGCCAAACGTACTCGACGTGCTGCATATTTGTCCCGGAGGGCTATATACTTCCTACGCCGCATGATGTCCTTTGCCACGCCGGAGGGTCGATGGGCTGGGCCAATCTCAGACAAGAAGCTGCGCGATTCGATTAAGGAATGCTCGGAGTTTTGCCGCAAGAAGCGTCACGAGCTTGATCAAATCCAAGCCAATTACGAAAAAGCCGAGACCGCACCTCGCACTCGAGCCGAACGCGAAATTGCTACCCTTGGGCTAAAACCTGCTGCCCCAGGGCCATCTCAATAACTTGTTGATTCATTCCTTAAGTTCAGTTATCCTTTGCGTTATTTATGTAATTTATATTTATTTTATTTATTGTCTAAGTTGTGTGTAGATATTGGGGAGATTTAAGGATCAGAAATATCTCGCACAATTAAGCACCATAATATTTAGGGCGAAAGGTTGAGAGACTATTTCGCTCCACTCAATTAATAAACATAAACTATAAAGTTACAACCGCTATTATTATATAACAGCAACCACATATTGCAAGGCCACCTAGGCAGTGAGGATTCTAGCATAGCTTCCGGGCTATAAGAAATACTCACCACCTCACATATTGTAGAGTTTTTTTCGTTGATTTGAAACAAATAATGCAAAAAATATTTGAACACAAAAAAAGGCATTTTTTGATAATGTTCGGAAATTTTTTCAAAAATTTCTCATAATTTGTCATAAAATTTTCTTTAAAAGCAATAATTTGAAAATTCTGTAGTTTCAAAAGTTGCCTGGATTATGAAACATTACTTTGATGGTATATTGAGAAGAATATATAAACCCAGTAAAACGTTTTTCATCAAGCGCCCATATCCGCGGATATCCGTATCTGTCAAAATGCACCGAGGCCCGAAAGACCGAAAATCCTTACCCTGACCACCCCCTTAAGATAAACATTGTTGAATTTATAAATGTATTAGAAGGAAAGTTTCTGCGATCATTTCGTCTATAATTTTTGGCTGATTTAAAATGGCCTTAGCTTTTCAAAAGGCTAAATGACTCAGAAAGATAAATAGAAAAATTGTCAAATTATGAAAAAACTCAAATTTGAAAGAAAAATTTCAAATTTAAAAAGAGTCATCAAATTTTCTATTGAATCTGTTATTTTTATTCAAAATTAGATAATTCTTTTCAATTTTGAGAACTTCCTTTCAAATTTGCCCATGCTTTTAAAATAAAACATAAATTTTTTATTTCAAATTTTTAAAAATTTGAAAAGATTTTTGAAAATTTGGAACTCATTTTTCGGCCGAATTGGGGCACATTTTTGAACAAAATTAACAAAAAATTAAAAATCTACTTTATCGGCCTTCGGCCGATTTGGGGCTCATTTTTCATTAAAATTAAATTAAAAATATAATATCCCTCTTTATCGGCCTTCAGCCGATTTGGGGTTAATTTTTTAACAAAATTAAATAAAAAACATCAAATCTCCTTTATCGGCCTTTGGCCGATTTAGGGCTCATTTTTTCAACAAAATTAAATTTAAAATCTCCTTTATCGGCCATCGGCCGATTTCGGGCTCATTTTCCATTAAAATTAAATTGAAAATATAATATCCACCTTAATCGGCGTTCGGCCGATTTGGGGCTCATTTTCCAACAAAATTAAATAAAAACCTTGAATGTCCTTTATCCGTCTTCGGCTGATTTGGGGCTCATTTTTCAGTTAAATATTTTTGCCGTCTTTAAAAATTGTTGGTATGATTCATGATGTCATAGCTACATACTGGTGAAATAAAAATTGATTCAAAAGTGAGCTTCGATTTTTTAATTATTTATTTAAATATTAAAACAGTTTGTGGTGTTTTCATTGCATATAAATGTTTTGTGTACATGCATCTAGTCATTTAAGACCTGAGTTGACTTTTTTTCGCAGGAGAGTTGTAGAGTTTCAAAAATGCGAAGAAATAATTTCTTTCCACATTTTAGCCCTTCGCCGGAAAGGTTTCAAAATTCAAAATTTAATAAAACTTGGCTCACAACTTCATTGAATCCCTCTCCAAAACGTTTCAAATGAGCAACAAATTCCGTCGTTAACTTCCGGTTCTAGAGAATATATAATGAGTAATCGTCGAAAATTGAAATTTTGATATTTTGAAAAATCAGAAAAAACCTTCTTTTTTGAAATTTTATTTTTCAGCCAGAAGTCTAAGGATTTTTTTCTTTCGCGTTCGATACCAAAATGCAGTCGTTTCCAGACATTCAAATTTCCGGATTTTAAAAAATTTTGAAAAAAATTTCGAAAATATTTTTTAAATTTTCAAAAACAATTTCAAATTTTTTTTGGTAAAAAATGATTTAGAATGGCTTTCTCGGATTTTTGATAACCCTCTATTTTGGTCTCAACAAGTGACAGCCTAGTCCTAAATTACGATTAAAGGGCATCTGGTCACGCATGACCAGAAAGTCACAACGAGAGTTAAATTAAAATTTTAAGTTCTTTCATACAAGTTTCAAGATTTTTTTAAAGTTTCTGTAAAAGTTTTTGATATTTTTTTTTAAATAAATTTTGTAACTTTATTCCAGTTCTTTACCTTCTCGTGTGGTCATTACAAAGAATCTTGTCTTTGAGGTCTTTTCACCCTAGATTTGACTTTGTTGTCAGAATTGTTAAATTCAAAAAAATTCAAATTTGAAGTGTATATCTCTAGCTTAGGGTGGGAAATGCGATTTTCAAATTTATCTGCGCTATTTTTTTTGCTTTCAGAAGTACTAAATAATACTCCACGAGTTCAAAAAAAAATATGGCAAAAAAATTAAAAAGGTTACTATAGGTCAAAC
>SCLH01002271.1:0-28166 GCA_004367855.1 Oikopleura vanhoeffeni
AAAAGCCGGCACCGTTCTCCAAATCAAGTGAACGTAAATATTTTTTCCAGAATTTTCCGATATGTACGAACATAAATAAAATTCCTTTCTTTTCAAAAAAAACTACAGATCATAGTCGTGTATTGTTTGAACCCAGGGGTCGGCCAGAGTTTGATCTGCTCTGCTCTGCTCTACACGCTCTGCCTGCTCTACGTTTTTTAGAGGCAGAGCAAACCGTTTGACCCAAATCAGGATAGAGGCAGAGCAGACGAGAGCAAAACATTGAAAAATCAGGGTAGAGCAGAGCAGAGCAGAGCAAACGTTGTTGAAAAATCAAGGTTGAGCAGAGCAGAGCCAGAGCAAACGTATTTGAAAAATCAGGTAGAGCAGAGCAGAGCAGAAGCAAACGTTTTGAATCAGAATTTTGAGAGCAGAGGCAGACCCAAAATTAACCAAAACTTCTACTTTAAGATTGCGTTTTATTGGTCGTTTTCCCGATATGAGGAAATTACAGGGGGATGCCCAAAATGCCGAAAAATTTTGTGTTCAACAACCACTTCGGAGGTCCCTGGAACTAATTTTTTTTCACCGTTGAGGTTGTGCCGTTCTGAATCCTTACATTAATATGAGACACGGCGGGTAGTGGCGGAAAGTAGGAAAATTTTTTTTTGAAATACTCTCAAACATGAATTTTTTCAAGTATTTCTTGGAAATTGGTTACAAAAAAATTCGAAAAACAGAATTATTGCGGGCGTTTCAGCAAAATTTTAAAAATGATAAAAATTATCGAACGCCGATTAAAGGGGATATTATATTTTGAATTTAATTTTGTCGAATACATGAGCCCAAAATTGGCCGAAGCGCGATAAGGAAGATATTATATTTTGAATTGAATGTATTTAGAAATGAGCCCCAAATCGGGCCGAAGGCCGATAAAAGGGGCAAATTATATTCGAATTTAATTTTGTTGAAAAATAGCCTCAAAATCGGCCGAAGGCCGATAAAAAGAAATATTAGTATTTTGAATTTATTTTTGAAAAATGAGCCCCAAAATCGGCACGAAGGCCGATAAAAAGAAATATTATATTTTGAATTCAATTTTTTTAAAAAATGAGCTCCCAAATCGGCCGGAGGCCGATACAAGGAAGAATAGTATTTCAATTTATTTTTGGTTTAAAAATGAGCTGTCAAATCGGCCGAAGAACACCGATAAAGGGAGATATTATATTTTGAATTTAATGTTTGTAAAAAAATGAGCCCACTTTTAAGGATTTGTGGTGTTATTTTTTAACTCGGAAGCGTCAAAAGAAAACAAATATAGCGCACTGTCAATTAAGCATAAATTAGTCAATAATTTTGTTTCGTTTTTGGGCTGCACAACAGCAAAATTCGTTGAAAAGGCTTTTGCATTATGTGTGAGGCTTCTCTGGAGCCTGACACACAAAATAATGAAAAATGGTGTAAATTGAGATGAAAATTCAATTCTGAGTGTTTTTTTAGGAAACTAAGGTAATTTTTCGAAAGTTTGCATAATTACGTGAAATGAGCAACTAAGATTTGTTGTTGGCGTTTTTTTACATTTCGATGACTAATTTTCTTTAGCGGCCAATAAACCTGACGATTTTTGGCCGTTTTTCATGATTTTTGGGCTTGACAAACTCTATTCTCTCTCCGAGGTTGAGTTTCAAAATTGGGCCAAATTTTTTAAATTACACCTTGTGCCATTTTCAGAGTTGTAGTTTCGTTTTTCCCATATTCGATCCAGACTTGATTTTGTGAAAAAATTCCGAACAAAAACTTGCTTCCATTTTTCTAAAGTAGCTCAAAAGAAAGCAGTTAAACACTGATGAGAAGTTGGCTTACGTCAAAGTCAATATTCTTGGAGTTTTAGTGGGAAAATTCGGCAAACGTTATTTTTCAAAAATTTAATTTTCTCCTTTATCGGACTTCGTGCCGATTTTTTGGGCTTCATATTTATAAAAAATTAAAATAGAAATATAATTTTCCCCTTACACGGCATTCGGCCGAATTTGAGGCTCACTTTTCAAACAGAAATAAATTAAAATTAATATCTTCCTTATATCGGCCTTCGGCCGATTTTAGGCTCATCTCTTCAACAAAATTTAACATTCAATAAATATTCTCCTTTATCGCCTTCGGCGATTTGGGGCTCATTTTTCGACAAAATTAAATTTTAAATATAATACTCCCTTTATCGGCCTTCGGGCCGATTTGGGGCTCATATTAACAAAGTAAATTGAAATATAATTTGCCTCTTTATTGGCCTTCGGCCGATTTGGGGCTCATTTTTCAATAAAAATAAATTTCAAATATAAAATCTCCTTTATCGGCCTTCGGCCGATTTGGGGCTCATTTTTCAACAAAAATAAGATGTTTTTAGTAGATGCTGAAAATCGAGGCTCGATCGCAGGGATTATTTTTGGCAAAATCTCTCAAAATGGGCTACCGAATTATTCCTACTAATACCCTTAATTAGTTAAACCCCTTCATACCTAAAATCCGTGTTATTAATTAAGATCCCTTAAACCCTCTTAATACCTCATACGGTATTAGTAATACGCCTCTTAATAATTGCACGCCAAACCCTTCTTGATATTATCTACCTTGCCCCTTGGTTGGTTCGATCCCAAACCCTATTAATATGTTTACCCTTCATAACTCCTCAATTTTGTACCGAAACCCCCTCCTCAATTATTTGTGCTTTAAACCCTAAAAAACATTAGAGCAGACCAAGAGCAAATAAAAAAAAATTAATTTTTGAGCAGAGCAGAGCAGAGCAAACTGACTTTTTTTTGGCTTTAGAGCAGAGCCGTCAAAATTTATTTTCGGTTTAGAGCAGAGCAGAGCAGAGCAAACTATTCAAAATATGCTCCTAGAGCAGGCAGAGCAGAGCGAACCGAAAAAAAATGGTGCTAGAGCAGAGCAGAGCAGAGCGAACCGAAAAAAAAATGGTGCTAGAGCAAGCAGAGCAGAGCAAACGATTTCAAAAAATCTGCCGACCCCTGGTTTGAACATCTTCAGATAAGTTGTATTTTTTTGGTTGAAATTGTCTCGCGATAATTTTCAAAGTTTTCCACTCATTTCTCTAGTTAATAATAGATTTAAATAATTATTGAATTAAATAATATTTTATTCAAATATTAGAACGATTTTTTCAATGTTCCAGCAAAATTGGGCCATTTTTTTCTCCGGAGAAAAAAATGGCCAATTTAGCTTTTGTTGTTTGGGCCATTTTTTCTCCAGTCAAACGCTGTCTAGCCGACTGGAGAAAAAAATGGCCCAATAAAACACTCAGGCTGTAAAAATTTATTTAATATATTTGGCCGAATAAAATCAAATAAATGCATTCTAGAAGCTAAATTCAAATTACTGCGTGAGTCAATTATCCGAAAAGTAGTTTCTGAGGTTTTTAAACCGTCACTTTTGCATTTATGATTAAAAATGGAGCAAAAAATCAGCCTTAATTCTCACTCTGACTACCCTTAACTAAATTATAAAATCTAGACCTTGTTTTTATTGACCAATCAGAGCGTATCTTCCCAGCCGCCGGCGGATGGGTTGAAATCCGGCTAAAAGGTGAATCCGGCTAATAGGTGAAGGTTTTGAGCGAAAAAACTTTCACCTATCCGCCGGACCCTGCTGTATACGCGTATAACTATAGCGCCGCATCCTGCTGTATACGCGTACTTTCTAACTATACGCGTACTTCTGGGAAAATGTGCTCTGATCTGGTCAATTTGTACAAATATCTAGAGTTAAAAATTGCGTTAAAATATGGTCAAAGAAAATTTTTTTGGTGATTAAGGGTAATTTTACAGATATTCTAGACTAGAATTTCTAGTGTATGTATAAATTTGATTTCATCGAAAAAATGAAATAAAGTTAATTTAAAAAAAAACATGAATTCAAAGAAGGTTTCAAAGAAAAAAAATAAGACCACTGCTAAAACCTATGATTTATCAGTCGAAGAGAAATTAAAGGTTCTTGGAGTCCGCAAAGAAAGTCTACGAAAAAAATCCTGGAGCTACCTTGGTGGATATCATCACAGCCTTTTTCTGGAAACTCAGCGGATTATAACACAAACACGACGCTTGCAAGAATAATTAAAATGAAAAAAATATTATTGCTTCCAAGAAAAGGTAATAACGCCGAAATAAATACTTCAGAAATTACTAGCCACCTTCTAAACGTCCTGACAGTTACTCAAACGTCTTGACAAAAATCTACAAATAATACAGTTTTTTAACGTAATTTTAAAACCCTAGAGCGGCTCTAGTAGAGCCTATCAGTAATAAATAGCGTGTTCACAATGTGAACTACGAACCGTTTACATTTCAACTTACGGAAACGACTCATCTTTATTTTATCACGGCATTTGCTGGGCCTTTTAGGCATTATCTTGATTTGGGTAAGAAGTGTTTTTTTTGTCGCAGAAAATTTAACTTCCAAAATTTTATCTGAATTTGGATCTCAAATTTTTTTGGCGTTGCTACCTCTTTTGAGGACTTATTACGAATAAAAACTGAAGTTCGCGTTCGGTCAGAGATTGAAATCCAATTCATGAAAGATTTGGAAAAAAAATTGGATGATTTTTTATTTAAGAGCTGACATTACTCATGAAACTTCCCAAATTGTGATTGCA
Organism: Oikopleura vanhoeffeni; assembly: GCA_004367855.1. Lineage (NCBI taxonomy): Eukaryota > Metazoa > Chordata > Appendicularia > Copelata > Oikopleuridae > Oikopleura > Oikopleura vanhoeffeni. The sequence continues at coordinate 4,643 of SCLH01002271.1, forward strand.
GAGTTAAAATGATGAAAATATGCAGAATCCAAAATTTGATATTTCTATTTTTCTGGCTAAAAACGCCCATCTTTTGCCTAGGAACGTTTGAAAAAAAGCCCTATCTTTTCCTATAACTATACGCCGCACGCCAGGAACGAATAAATTTATTTTTCAAAGCGTAGGTTTTTGCGGAGGCTTACGTAGGTTTTATCTCGGTTCTAATATACCGCGTATCTACGCGTATAACTATACGCCGCACCCCGCTGTATTATAATTTAGTTTTATACAGGGCTCAATAAATTACGACACCCAACTCCTTGAGGCTATTTTTTGAGAGAAAAATCTTGAAATGATGCACCTGAATCGGAGCCTCCGATGGTTTCAAGGTTAAGAAAAATCACCCAAAATTTCAGTTTGAACTGCCAAAATAGTTTGACTAGCGGAGAAAGTTAATTTTTGGCTATATTCTAAAGAAATCTTTTAACTTATAAGCTTCAATAAACAGAATTTAACTTTTTATTCGAATAAGTTTGTGAAATATGTGGATATCCCTTTATCACCTTTTGATTAATCTAATAGATGTGGGCTGAAAAGAAGAGAAAGCGGCCTCATGAGTGGCTAGAAGGGGTCTTAGGAGTGTTAGGATTGGCTCCCTCAACCTACATCTCTTAGATTAATCAAAAGGTGATAAAGGGATATTCCTTATTAAACCAAGACTCAATCAGAGGGAGTCCATTTCCATTTTTGGCTTCCCTTTTAGCTAAGTCTTTCATCTATTAAGATTAAGAAAAGTTATATCCTGTTTAGAGGGAGTGGGTTTAAAAATAGTGAGAATGTACTAGACTGGAAAATAACCGTCCATGATTGACCGACAGGCGGCCTCTACACTCACCCATCGCTTATAATTTATATTCTGCACCACAGTGATATCTTTCTTTCCTGATTTTGAACACACTCATTCTGTCCAGGATACAATGTTTAGGGTGAGATTCAGGTCGACTCTTGGTTTAATAAAGATATATAATTAGCAGTAATGATTTTTTATTTAAAGAATATATGCGCCTGGTAAGATAAAATTTGTATGCCTCGAAACTGATAATTTTGGGCTTGAGGTAGTTGACGTATTTGGAGCTTCTCCAATTGAAGGTCGCCTGACATCCAATCTGATATTTGCTGAAGTATGTTTTAAATTGTTTATTCATCTGAATAAAATAGAAAAAAGACTGAAATTTTTAAAACCCTAAAAAATTCATTAAGTTAAAAATCAGTATTTTTTATTCTGTTGATAAAATTTTTTTTTTCTGAAATCTGTGAATAAACACGAAAAACATAGCCACTTTAACTTTTTTCATGCATGTTAACATATTTTCTGACTGCTGTTTTAAAAATCATAACATGTTCATTTGTCATTTTTTGTCGACTTTTTAGAAATATTATGAAAAATTTGTGCAAATCAAGTCCAAAATTTTTTATTAACGTTTTTTTGAATTATTCTTGAAAAATCAGACCGAATCACTTGTGTTATTTTCTGGTATCTAATTTGATTTCCGTATTTCAACCGAAGGGTCAATCGAATATCGTTTCGAAAGTACTGATGAAATTTATAACACTTGATTGTGGCACCGGTTTGTGCCATTTGGCAAGCAATTTTTGAAATTTTATTATTTTCAAAACATTTCAATCAAATTTCGAGTGTCATAGGCTACTTTTCTTTTCAAAGTCAGGAGATTTTTTAATATTTGAACGCAATTGAAGGTCAATTTTTATTCCTAAAAAGCTGTTTGTCTCTATTTTCATGGAAAAAAACTTTCATATTTAGGAAATTTTTTCATATGGATAATGATTCTCCCACTTATTAGCGCATAACACCCGACAATGCCTGAAGTTTATAAATATCGCCTCCAAAAATAATTCTCACATCGGGTCAAGTTGGAAATGGAGTTATTATGAAAAGTAGTTTTGATATTTTTACAGATACTTAAGTATGTTTAGGAATTGAAAATATATACGTTTGCAAGAATGAACACTTTTATTGGAGATAAAAAACAAAATTAATAAATTTCACTTTTTTTTTCTTTAATAAATCACTCCGAAAAATGTACAAATAATCCACATCGCTGCTACCCCCTTAAGGGGGTATATCTTGTAGATTTGACATATTCAGGGTGATATATTCTGAAAACTAAGCGCTGATGAGAAAAATCGAATTTACTGATTTGTGAATCTATCTTTAATCTTGTGAAATAGTATATTTCAACAGTATGTTTTTTGATATCTACACCAATAGTTACAGTATGTTTACACGAGCACTTTTTCAAAACTTTAAAATTTATCTCCTCCCAGACGGATTATCAAATTGAGCTCAAATTTTCACAAATCACGTAACGGTAGTATATAGATTTTTAATCAAGAGCTTTTTTTTGATTCGGCGACTGAACAATTCTAAAACGCCAAATAACCGATGATTTTTAACAATTTCAGATTTCAAAATCTATGTCCTCCGAGGATATGTTTGCAAAATGGCTCAAATTTTTATCAAGTATTTCTCAGAAAATATGCGAGAGATAATGGGGAGCTTTTTTGTAATTCACAGCTAAAACTCGAAATATGATTTTTTGTTTAATTTTCGAAGAAATTTCCGAAATAAAGTGCTTCGATTTTTTCGAAAGTAGGCCCAAAAGAAAGCCAGTGAAACACTAATTAGAAAGTGGACTAACGTCAAGACGATATTTTAAATTTTGAGTGGTCAAATTTAAGGAAAGGTTATTTTTTAACTTTATTTTCTTAAAAATACTTAGAAAAAATCGAAAAATGCAAAAATTACGAAATTTCGAAATTGTTTTTTTGATGATTGGGTTCGAAGTACACTTAATTATCACCCCGTATCAATTTGAAGCATTTTTAATACCTCCAAGGCCTTTATTTTATCAGACAGATATACCCCATTAGGGTTTTTAAAAAATTAATTTTTGTAAGAAAATTATTTTCACTTATATTAAGGTCTGCGAGCAACAAATAAGCGCTTGATAAAAAGGTCCTATGAATTTGAAAATTTCGGACTAAAGCAGTTTTTGACGTTTGAAATTTTGGTCAAAATTTTATTTGACTCCGACCACTCGGTGTCGCTGTTTAAGGTGGTCAAAAATCGTTTACTCACTTTTTTTGGTAGAGCGTAAAATTTTGCAGTTTTTTACGGTTGATTCAAAACACATGAATCAAAGTGTGATTAAGGGATATATGTTAATTATAATCATGACATATTAATTTGACCCCAAATATTTTCAATAGAAGAAAAATAAACCTTATTTATTTTACAATCGGAAATATTTTGAGCATTCAAATTCACACGACCTTGGACAGCCTAATGTATCAATTATTTTTGACCTAAGTAGATCAAAATTTATTCTACATCGACTTTTGATAATCATAACATAGAAATGCAATAGAATGTATTTTTGACAGTCACATTGAGGTATGTGAAATTAATATATTAATAATTACCGTCAATCCTTGGTAGACTTGAGCGTCTGTTCATCGCATGTCGTATTTTTGTAGAAAAATCTCTATTAATGTATTTAACAGATTGCAATAAAAATTCATCATGTTCTCAGAATGTTTTTATTTAAATAAACTTTATCGCAAAAATGCAACGATTGTCATTTCATAACCTTACTTATTTTTCGTCAAATAAGTAGTATTTATTTAAAAACAAATTTAAATGAACAGGTACACAATTTCTAATTTTTTGACGAAAAAACAAATTTCTGATGAAACAGTTTTCGATGAAAAAAGTGGAATACCGAATCGCCGAAAATTGCCGATATCGCCGAAATTATATGAAAATTGTATTACAATTTTTTTGTGGGCGTCATGAATGACGTCAATTTCTGGATTAAATAACTCAAATCTACTTTTTTCAATTTTTATTTGACTGCGGTTGGTGAAACAATTAATTCGACTCATTTTGGTGATTTACTTCATTCGAAACTATTATAAAACTTCTCATAAAATTAAAAAAATTCATCTCGACATCTGACGTCATTTCAATTGCCCAAGCGTTTTTGAATTTGAAAATAAAAAATTTCTGTCCCCATATCGCCGAATGTCCCAATATATAATTATTTAAGGCTTGTGAGCACATTAAAATACAATTCGGCCGAGGCACAAAAGCCTATATTCTGTTTCAACTCCTTTGAATCAAACAAATGTTTCTATTGTACCATATGTTTTGTACAATACAAAACCGTTTTTGATTCAAAGAAGTTGGAACAGGATATATCCCTTTATCACACTTTGGTTAGAATGCGTAGCCACAACGTTAAAATCACACGTAAAAAAGAGTAATGTCTAGTAGCCACTGGCTACGCATTCTAACCAAAGTGTGATAAAGGGATATGGGCTTTACTTTGGACGTAGTTTACAAAAAGCCCAAGGCAGTTGGAGTTTCAATTTAATCTGCATCAGAAAGTTGAAAAGTTATATTTTTGCATCCGACATTTTTAATTCTAACTAAGTTACTACATTTCCTGAGTGACCTAACTTCGTCATCAGATTGCAAAGACGAAGTTCTCCTTACTCGACCTCTCGGATAGGGCGTCGATACTATCGTATTTACAATTTCTTCATAATTTTCACTTTTTCGACCAATACAACTTTCTGTCTTCAACGCATTGACATTCAAACTGGACGATTGGGAATTGAATACGTTTGATTGATCACTGGATTGATATTCACTCACACTACATCGACGACTAGGAAGCTTCATACGGCTACATGAAGAGGAGGCTGATGGTTGTGACGGTGAGTAAAGCCGAACTTAAAATAAATTGAAATCATTCACAACTGGTCAAACTTTGGGTTTCTATCCAAAAAACAAATAGCGGAACTCGCCAAAAGATTAGTTCCGGCATAAAACGTGAAAATCAGAATTGTCTAATCATCTACAGGATCTAAGGTTTTTCCCTTTTTTTTACAAATTGGATAGACTTGATTTCCGCCGTTTTGATTGGTTGAATCTGAGAAAGACGTAGGTTTTTGCCAAAATTAATCGTTCTCATTAGCGTTCTCATNCCTGTACAGTATGTGAATTTTGTGTTCGAGAAAAGCAAGGAAAGGTTGTCGAGATTTATATTATGAGTAGCCAATGAGCGCGCGCCTTACAATGAAGTGACAAATCATTAGTCCCTGCCCTCTATGTAACTCGAGATTGTTGTTCTCGATAAATTTATTTACATACTGTACTGTGCTTTATGCACAAACACCGGAAAAAGGACCCCCTAGAACATTTATCTCAACATTTTTATATATTTATTTTAATTTTGTATACCTTTAGCTTTGTATTTTTAAGCTGAAATGTTCAACGCAAAAAGGTTCTGTTTCCTAAAAATACTGAATTTCCCTAGTGGAAAATTTATTTTTTCAGATTTTCATAGATGTTTTTAAATTATTCTTTAATTATTATCAGTTAAAAATTTAGTGTCTCACCTGATTTGTCGAGCCCACTTGAAAAATCTTGACGAATTTTTTTCTTGCTTTTCCCGAATGCATTCACGGCATATTTTCGGAATTCTCGATTTGTCATCCCATACGCGATTGGATTGAATGCAGAGTTGATCATGCCAAAAAGCAGCGAAATCGAGCTTGGACGAGAATAGGTATCGGAATTTGGACCTCCGATTATTTTAATGAATGAAATAATTAATAATGGCATCCAGGCAATGATGAGTTGAACTGTTAGTATTCCGAGAGTTCTAGCAGCTTTCATCTATCAAATAAAAAATTGTAATCGCGACAAATTGCCTTAGTTTTGTATACTTTTTCCAAATAAGTTTCATACAGTAGGTTAGTGAAGATTATTTTTTGAATTCATTTTTTTTTACCAAATTTTTCTTCTGGAGTTTTATAAAATATTCAAAAATTTCTTTTTATTTTCTGAACACAAAACAGAAGTTTTTTAATCCAAATATCCTTTGGGTGATTTTTCACTCGATATTTGATCGTTAATTACGTCACACACAATCGGTATAAGCAGTCTTTGAACACTCCTTTGTTCATTAATTGTTAAACTTATACGAGTACTGAAGTTATTTCACTGATTACTATCAAATCTTTCTAATAAAGTTCTATAATAATAAAAAAAAATCAGATCGTTAAAAATCGATACTTCGAATATAATTTCTACAATAAATGTTATATTGGCTATGTTTAAACTATAAATTAATGTGTCTTTACCAGGAAACGCGGTCGAAACTGGTATTTAGTGTTGACTATACACTAAAGCATGAACGGCAAAAAATTTCGATGACCATTCTTGAAACAATGTTTGAATGGCAAGTTTCACGCAAAAGTGTCTTAATTAAAATAAAATTAGTTGAAAATTATATTTTTATTCATAGGCAGATGGCAATAACCAAATTCAGTTTATTTCATTGATTTCATACAATTTATCCAAAAAAATTGAAATAGAGCACACCAAACAAAAATATTGACATCATTGAATTAATTTTAGGAATCGAATTCGGTGGTCAGTGACCACTGGTCACGACGATTGAAAATTTTTAAAATTTATCAAAGCTAATTTTTTCAATTTTTGATGAAAAAGAGCGGCAAAGGTTTTTCGAAAGCATTTTTAGTCGAAAATTAAGCATGAACAAAAACTCCAGAGTGCTTTTAGTTTTCTTGTTCATAAAATTCGTAAATTAATAATAGTTTCAACTTCAGAGAATGACCAATGGTCATTGACCAACGATTTTCCGTATTTTTTGACAAGCCTTTTTATAAGCCATTTGTATAGGTAACCGCATGCGCTTCACTACCTTGTATTTTGAAGAAATAATTTGTGTGTAATGTAATAAGGCGTTTGAAAACTAGTTTAAATTTTTTTTCACTTACGTTGATACGACTTCTGCACCTGTCTGAAACTCTACTTGACTGTCTTCTTAATTTAGTTTTAGTTTCCAGCTCACTCGAACGTGTTCTACTTGATCTGCCACTTTCGTTACTGAAATCAACCGAGCGGATTATTCGGCTCATGAGACGATTATTGTGTAAAGTTTTCTCTAGTACTATTTTGGAGTGAATTTTAAGTAGTTTTGATTTTTTTTTCTGGGTCAGTTAATAGGGGTCAATAGTGTAATTTATAAAAAGTAAAATGTATAAATTTGAGATTTTGAACATGAACAGGCAGGAACAAGAGTTCTAAAGCATGAAATTCCAATGTTTTTGCTTGATCAGATTGTTGATATCGAATTCTTCAAAATGATTAAAAAATTAGTTTATTACATCACACTGACGCACTACAGGTTGAACCTGTCCGGGAGTTTAGCCTTTCGAAATATCTACAGTACTATTTAAAGTACGCTGGAAAATACGAAAAACAAATACGGCTCGTGCATTGGCCAAAAATGTACTTCCTCCAACTTTCCTCATCATCTCATTACTTCTCCTAATTTACAAATATTTGTGAAAAATCTGTATTTTATACAGTGAGTTAGTGATTAACTCTCCAAATAATTCATCTGAATTAACTATAATCTGAAATAATTAACTTAAATTCCATTCTTTAATCTTAAAATAATCAAAAAAGTAATCAAGGTTTCTCTATAATATTAAGGGTGTTCAAAAATTTACAAAGGGGTCCACTGAAGACATGGAAACACGGGTTAGGAGGTATAATTATATATTTGCATCGCTTATAAGAATGAGCTCTTGAAGGGTAAGTTTATCAGTTATAAACTTGAAGACAGTCATAATAATTTGTGTAAAGACAGTTAATAATTAAATAACAGTCGGATGTGCATCCTCAAGGCTATGCAGCATAGCCCAAACAAAAATATAAATTATCTAAAAATTTTGTAAATGTACTAAAATCTGTCTTTTTCATTTCGAAAAATCCGATCTCATTAATCTGATCCAGCAAAAACATTGAAATTTTATGCTCTAGAACTCTTGTTCTTGCCTGTTTATGTTTAATATTTAAAATTTATACATTTTGCTATCGACCCAGTTCATAGAATTGACTTAATTCTTAAACAATTATAAAGTTATTATTAATAACTGATTAATTAATAACATATTAACCGTTGGTCAACTGTATAACAGATTTTTTTCAGGAGCAAATCGAACCAGAATGTCATGATGCTACTGCGGGTTTTGTCTATTAACGACTATAAACGTTAATACAATCGAGATTTTGTCTTATTCCATTGAGTTTTGATGCAATATGGATTACCGACCCTCAGAGTACAGAGCCTGAATATTTGAATGATACAAACAACTCAAGATATAAGCACCAAATCAAAACCCTGGATTGCGAAATAAGCCGATTTCAACTGGTCAGATAAAGAAAAAATCAACCAATCAAATTTATGCCCGAACCCTACAAAGAGACTTCTTATAAAACCAACTTAACGGTTATTTTTATAAAAAGTCTTTCACTGTTCAAATCAAGTCTTTATGAGCAATAAACTTAACTACAATTAACAATAAGTAGTCCCACGAAAAAAAATGTACTTTACTCTGAGGGTCCGTAATCCATATTGTCCTTATTTATCGAAATTGCACCCAAAAATAACGTATTCATGGTGAAGAGCCAAAAACATGAATTGAATTTACGGGAGAAATTTATCAATTTTTTCGCCGATAACTAATAAAGACCTTATCATTTCTTTATGGTTAGAATTGTTTCAACAATAGGTTTTAAAGACATGCCGAAATATGGGTGTGATTTTTGATTGAAAAAAAATCATTAAAAAACTTTAAATTCAGAATTTGAAATAAATAAAACTTGCAGTTGTGAGATTTTAGCTGGATATTTAAGCCATACCCATGGTAAGTCAGTGGCTAGTAGCCACTACTTGGAGGTACGTAGAATGATCGACTCACGTTAAAAACCTTGTGATGAGGAGCTGAACTCTCAAGCTTAATTTTGACATAATGTGGAGATCAGCATAGAAATATTCATTTCTAACTATTTCCACTTCCAATATTTCATTGTATCTAAGAAGTCGTATTTATTTGACGTTTGTCTAAACGGTCTATTTGAGCGTAGCGTACAGAAAAAGACGGCACAAAAACTGAACTTTTGGAGGAAATGAATGATGGACAATCTAGCCAAAATATTCAACTTTTACTAAAAAATCCGTTTAACATTTAATTTTGTATTCTTAAATTTGAATTATTTCCGAAATTCAAGATTATTACTTAAAATTCTTAATTTTTTCATAACAATGCCCAAAATCGCCGGATTTCCTTTTTTTCGATTTTCAATTGCTTTATTTTAAAAGACTGGTACAATAAAATAGTTGATCACTTCATGGAAAAATGTGTGTTTTTACACTTTCTAGAAATTAAAACTAGAATTTCAGAACAGTCATTTCTAATTATTTCGAACACCTACGGTTTATCTATTTCTCACAAAAAACTTTATTTATGTTTCAATCTCGACAAAAGTTCCAATATCGTCAAAAGTGCTTATATTGCCGAAAATGTCCAATATCGCCGAATTTCTTCGGCAAAAAACTTTTGACCGCATTGAACCTCCTCTGTATAATAGATTTTTCTCAATATTTGTAAGATAAAAATTTTCAGAAACAATCTAAAATTTCGAAAATAACTAAAAGGAATTAATTTGAGAAGAAAAAAATAATAAAAAGGTATTAAAAAAAAAAAAAAACGCTCGAAAAGAAGTCATTGTTCACTTTGAACAACGCGAACGATTAAATTCAAACATTTTTAAGAAGATTATAAATGTGATTGGCCAATTCAGCGGGAAATTTTCTGTTTTTTTATGCGGATCATTGACACTACCGTGTTCTTTAATTTGCGATTAATATTAATACTAATTATATTGACTTAAATTTCAGTCCCAGCCTGTTCCTGTTTGACCTGTCAATTGTTTTCCAATACATTCTTTTGGCCTTGATCGATAACAAACATTTTCGTCACTTCCGAATGTGCTGCTTTTTTCAAGCTGCGGGAATTTACTCGGGGGTGATGGTGAAAGTAACAAATTCGGACTGGGACTTCGTTCGAATGGGTGTGATTGCATTCCGAGATAAAAGTCTAGAAAGATGTTTCCCGTGACTTCTGTATTCACTTTTCTGCTTGCTCAAAATATTGATAATTATTACAGGGAAGGGCAATATTGCCGAATGTGCCAATATAATGTTTTGGCAAAAAACTTTCGGCGATATTGGGTCCCCCCTGTTATAAGCTGACTTGAAAAAAATTTCCACAAAGTATCCAATTACCGCCTTGATTTCAAATGGCGTCAGGCTCAAAAATAATTCGTTAAACATGATCGAATAGAGGCGCTTTCAGAGTCATAACAGGCTTTATCTTAATATATCACAATATAAAGAAACTCGATGTTTTTTCTTTAAAAAATCGGATTTACAATTAAGACGATTTGAAATACGGAATTTCAAAAGTCGAAAATTGGTATCAATGTTATTAAGCTTTTTTGTATAGAATTTTTTTCTGGTCATTTTAAGACCCAGGATTTTTTCGTTTTTGAATTTTTTTCAAAAAAAAATTGCAAGGTACAATTTACATGACTCACTTCAGTTAGCTGTGAAAGTTGAAAATTGAGAGCTAGCGCACTTTTTTCCGTAATCACGAAAAAAAGCTGATCCAATTTCACATTTTTCGATTTACGGCACAATGACGGTCAAAGTTCAAGGCCAGCTTAAGTTCACCGTAGAGACTCTAAAGAACCTTCACAAGAATCAGAAGGGTCAACTTTCTCATGAACATATTAGCAACTATGGGTCAATTATGTACTGAAGTCGCTAGAGAGCAAAACTGGTCAAATAATTTAGCCTTATGTTGCCCATACGTTCTTTAAAAATCGACCTTTCCGATTCTTTTGATAGAACTTGAAAGTCTATACGATGAACTTGAGATAAACCTTGATATTTTTCCAGTTGTTGCTCTCTAGCGACCTTTCAGTACATAATTGACCCATAGTTGCTAATATTTTCATCAAAAAGTTGACTTTTCCGATTCTTCTGAAGGTTCTTCCAACTTTCTACAATGAACTTGAGATTGACCTTGACCGGTCATTGTGGTTGACCAAGTGGTCATTGTGTCGTTAATCGAAAAACTTGAAATTGTATCAGCTTTTTCTCCTGATTGCAGGAAAAAAAGTGCGCTGGCTCTTACTTTGGAACTTCAACAGCTGGCTTAAGTTAGTCATAAAATTGTGACCTTAAACTCATTATTTTTTTGAATAAATTTCATAAACGTAAAAATCCTCAGTCTTTAATAGACCAGAAAAAATTCTCTACAAGATAACTTCAAAACATTGATGTCCATTTTTGCCTTTTGAAATTATTTATTTCAAATTGTCTGATAATATTTTAGATTTAAGGTACGGTCAACAGTGTTGAGTGTATCAGTAATAAAATATTTTTTGGTCTTGACGTCACTCAAAACTCACGCGGCATTTCGAACTAAAAAACATTCAGGGTTTTGACATATTGTCCTTAAATTTCGCTTTTTTTCTGATATATTAAAATATTCGAAAATTTAATAACGGAATGGCCTGATTTATGGACAATATCGGAGATTATACTTTGACGTTCGTTTCAACCCCGACGTCATAACTTCAGTTTCTCTGTGAAATTTTAGCCTTCCAGACTAAAAATTCATAAAAATTACGATGAGGTTTAAATTTATCAGCGTATGTTTAAAACCCAAAAATATCAAAACGGTCGGAGTTTTATTTCGAGACACTGCATTTCCAAAAACAGAGAGAAATTATGACGTCACGTGTAAACGAACATCGAAGTATAATCTTCGATACGGCAAAAGTTAAGAAAATATTGCAAAACAAAAATACGGTTAATTTTTTTTNAGCTACTGCAAAACTGAAGTAAAAAGGTGCTACTCACTTTTACTTATTTTTAGAATTTTTCATTAAAATTGAGGTTTATGTATTTTTTCTCAAAAAAATACTTAGAAAAAATCTGAAAAAACTCGAAAATTTTGAGAAAAATCTCGAAATTTTTTTTTATGATAAGAGCAGAAATGCATTTTGTTGCCTTCTTGAGGCTATTTGGTGCAGTTATTATGTCCCTAACCTGAATTAAAAAACCGTTGAGTACCCCCTTAAGTTAGTCATAAAAATGTGACCTTAAACTCATTATTTTTTTGAATAAATTTCATAAACGTAAAAATCCTCAGTCTTTGATAGACCAGAAAAAATTCTCTTAAAAATTATTTATTTCAAATTGTCTGATAATATTTTAGATTTAAGGTACGGTCAACAGTGTTCAGTGTATCAGTAATAAAATATTTTTTGGTCTTGACGTCACTCGAAACTCACGCGGCATTTCGAACTAAAAAACATTCAGGGTTTTGACATATTGTCCTTAAATTTCGCTTTTTTTCTGATTCGATCATAGTGTCCTTATATTTTTGCTTTTTGACACTTGATATATCAAAATTTTCGAAAATTTAATTACGGAATGGCCTGATTTATGGACAATATCGGAGATTATACTTTGACGTTCGTTTCAACCCCGACGTCATAACTTCAGTTTCTCCGTGAAATTTTAGCCTTCCAGACTAAAAATTCATAAAAATTACGATGAGGTTTAAATGTATCAGCGTATGTTTAAAACCCAAAAATATCAAAACGGTCGGAGTTTTATTTCGAGACACTGCATTTCCAAAAACAGAGAGAAATTATGACGTCACGTGTAAACGAACATCGAAGTATAATCTTCGATACGGCAAAAGTTAAGAAAATATTGCAAAACAAAAATACGGTTAATTTTTTTTTAATTTTTGGTGTTCAAAAACTGTCACTCTAAAATTCTCGTTTCAAAAACAACATAAACTCAAAAATTAAAGCACTGATATCAGTATATGCCAACGATAACCTTATAAATAATCAAGGTATTTGAGCACCGAACTGTGAGGTGAAATTGTGTTAGTTCATTGGATTGTATTGATGGTGCAATAATACAACGCATTCGATCAAAAAGTACTGTCCGAAGAATCTTTTTGGTTTCGGGCTGGTGAAGAGGTAGTTTAACATTTTTGTAGGCCCGCCGGCTTTTTCAAAGGATATACAACGTTTTATTATGAATAAATCATAATGCTGTAGGTGTAATCTATAAGGACTGCTGATATTTTGCAATATTGTCCTTTTTTTCAAAAATTCACGAACAATAAAATATTTATTCGGGCCCGACAATTTGTTCACTATGATAATAAAGATTTTTTGCTCTTCGGTCGATTTTTCCTGAAAAAAATGTTTTTGTCCGTATCAAAGTGGTATTTATAGACGTATACCACATTCTATGAGTTTTATTTTGCGAAATACATCTCGTTTCCTTTTCCTTATATTCCAAATTCTGACATGAAAAACACTTGTAAGAATAATAACTTTAACGGGATCAGCAAAGTATTTTAGTTTTCAAATAAACCATGGATAGTTTATCTTTAGTATTCAGTTTCGAAACGTTTTTCACTAGAAAATTGCTAAACTTGACAGGTCACGTAAATCAGTCAAAGGACACTTTGTTACCCCTCGATAGTGCCACTGTTCCTTGAAACACCGTGACTATACGATTATTTGGGTCAGTGTTTATTGAAAACTGAACATGAAAAGTTGTGGTCTATCATACGGTTATACCAATCGTCTATTGTCTATCAGACTGGAGATGCATTATTTGGATGCGTTATTTGCACTCTATGAATGCATACTATCCGACCGTTTTTTTGATTATTTAAACATAAATATCAATGTTTTTGGTTGAAATTAATATTGCATAGAACTTAAATGCAAAATTTGGATGAAACTTTAGAGTCAGTTAAAAATGAAAAGTTCGGCGATTACCGTTAAATGGTTTAAGGAAATCCAAATGAGTCATCTGAGATGACCCTAGACGAGACAATTTTTGTATGAACTCTTTGCAATTTTAACTTATAGATTTCAAAACACCGTCGTTATAAAAACAGATCTAAGTACCATAACACTTTATTTAAAAAGATTATTGTCTGATTTTAATGAAATTCTACAGAGTAAATAGTTTCTTTGTTTCGAAACAGAAAAAAATAACTGACTTTTGCCTACGCCTACGCCGAAGTAAATGTAATGACACCTTTGTTGCGGGATAATCATTAGGGGGAGGTTAACTTTTTTTATTGACAAAAATAATTAACAAACTGATTTTTTAACAAAGATATCTCTTCATAAAAATTATCAATAAGCTTTTTTTAATTATAATTAAATTAAAAACATTTTATATTCATTACATAACCTCCTGGTCGTTTTTTGCTAGATTTTTAGCTAAAATTTTTGAATAATTTGGCGTTTGATAACAACTAATTCGATAACGTTCTTAGAACGCTCAAACTGCGCACAAATATTTAGTAAATAATAAAATAAAATGATCATAATCGGACCATTTTTAAATTTTTTTCAGAGATTAGTGAAATTGTTTTATTATCAATTTTTGTTTGACAAATTGGAAACAATGGTCGAATTTGGACCCTTTTTGATACTTTATTTATATTTGGATAATTGTGCTCAGTTTGAGCAGTCTAAAAACTTAATTAAATAAATCGTTTTCAAACGCCAAATAATTTTGAAAATTTTGCAAAAAATATACAAAAAACTACCAAGAGGCTGCGTAATTGATATGATATTATAATGAAACTAAAATGAATAACTGATATAATTCAGCTTTCGATTTATTAAATCATTTTCGAAAAAAAGGTTTTAACACTGAAATAATAACCAATTGTCTGATCTTTCCTGGTAGATAAATCACGACTAGAAGAATAAAATAACCCATTGTCGGTATAAGTGACCAGCAGCTCTTATATTCGAATAGAACGTCAATATCGAAAAATTGTCCATCAATCATATATGGAGAACTCCAAATAAATACAGTGGATAACATTGCTAATATAAATAAGTTTTGAAAATTAGTTTTCTGGCTAACGCAACACTCGAACATAAAAAAAACCCTGGAGGTCATTCACCCGATTTTAAAACTTGACATGGAGCTTCCGCGCACGGTGTTCAACATTCTCCGACACGTCAACTACCCCTAGTTTTGGTCCGATTTGGCTGAAATTTCGGAAATTTTAACTAATTTGGAGAAAAAATCGATTCACGATTGAATATTTCATGATTTTTCGAAATCGCTGATTGGTCGATTTTTTTCTCCCCTTTGTCATTAATTAAGGTACCTAAACATTTGTATTAGCATGAGCGCCAAACGATTTCAGGAAAAACTGATTTTTCCCCCCATTAGTTAAAATTCCCGAAATTTCAGCCAAATTGGAGCATAATTAGGGGTAGTTTACGTATCGGAGAATGTTGAACACCGTGCCGCGTGAGTTTAAATTTTTTTTACAACCGTCCTTAAATAAACTCAAGTCTCGAAAAGTCACAGGTGAATCCTCAAGTATCGGCAAATCCCTTTTTGACTGGAATTTGATTTTCAAAAGTGATAGTAAAAAATTCGAAATTATATGTTATTTTTCGATTTTTTCTCAGAGAGGTACCGTTTTTGTAACTTCAAAAAATTATTTACAATCAGAAAATTTTCATGAAACATTGTTGCTTTCAACTTTAACTGCATCAGCTTTTCAATCTTGTGGTCTTGTTTCAGACATACATTTCCATTTTTTTGTAACACAAATCTTATCGTTGATTATAATATTATATTTTGTAATAACTTATTAAAAAAATATAACTAATAACTAATATCTCCTCCCTGAGTTTTCAAGGTTCAACCATGGTTCATGTTTTAAATTAACCGGACAGAACGTAAGCAGACCGCCTTGTTGAGTTTTGGTAAAATTCTTTGATTTGGCTTCAGAATCACCAAAAAACTGTATTTTGCTCTAGTTAAACATAGGGTCAAAATACAGTTTTTGGTGATTCTGAAGCGAAATCAAACATTTTTTCCAAAAACTCAACAAGGCGGTCTGCTCACGTTCTGTCTGGTTAATTTAAAACATGAATCATTGTTTGAACTTTTGAAAAACTCAGGGAGGAGATACATTTTGAAAAATAATTCCGTCACTTTTGTAAGCACTTTTCTGATTGGACGAGCCATCCGTTAATTTGGATTGTTTTTAGGATGCAAGATTTTTGTTTTGATATATCAAAGAGAGGTTAAGTTGGTCCAACGATTTGTACTTGTGCGAACAATTGGCTATCGAAAACCCCTTAAAATGCGACGACCACCCCCTTAAATTGAAAATTTTGAAATTTCACTTCCAAAAAAATATCTGTCCCAAGATACGAATAAACTTTAATCGTAAGTGTTTTGCATGCACCAAACACTTTCCTAAAAACTGGCTTATCTCAAATTTGTATTTGATGTCTAATTTCGAAATAATTTTTCCGGAAGTAAAACTTCGGCGAAAAATCTCAAAAAATCAACTCTCCGTAATATTTGAAGCAAATATCCAAAAAAAAATTGAGTGATTTTTTCGGAATCACCGCAAAATTCTTCATAATGTTTTCGGAAGAAACAATTCTGTGACATTTATTTTGCCTATTTTAGAAGGTTTTAGGTAGGCTTGAGCCGATATAACGGCTCTGTGATTCCAAGGGTTAAGAGCATTTAAATATTTGAGCAAATCAATTGTCGGTGAGTCTCGTCATAAATTGACAATCCTTGTCTATAATTTTGTCTATTGTTTTGTATATGGTTTTTGCCTCGGGTTTATATTGAACGACTCACTCAATAACATCTTTGGTGTCAAAATGGAGACAACAATTTGGCTAATTGATGAAAAACATTTTATAATATTGATATTTTATGCATCTTATTTGACTTCGTAAAAATATGCGATAAATTAAAAACATATTTTGAAAATATTTTTTTCAGCATTTTTTAAATGATTAATGCATTTATATTTATTACGGACCGTAATTTACGGTACTTGCTTGGGCTTTTATGCCACTTTTTAGTCAAAATATTGATATTATTCGGCTTTTCAAAACGACTCATCTGTTTAAGTTCTCATAAAATTCGAGCATTTTTCATTTTTTTTCTGAGATCACTGTTATTCTCTTGATATTCGTGCTCAGTTTGAGCTATCTGAAAACTCAATCGGATGAATCTTTTTCAAAAGCTCAAAAGAAGGGACAAATATTACACCCTGTATATAAAAATTGTTGCTGAAGAAGTTGCATAAAAGCCTCAGCAAGTGCCGTGAAAGATATAGAGTACAGTTTTACCCGCGAATTTGACAGAGAAAACAGTTGAAAATTATAAAAAAAAATGATTAACTATGTTCCGTACTTAATTTTAAGCAAAAAATAAGCTGATGATTTGGTCAAATTTTAACTCCCTGGTGAAAATTTTTGAAAAAAATCTCGAAAACTTACAAATTTTTTTTTTCGAATTTCATGCAGAAAAATATTAATAATGGCTTCTTCGGATTACTAGTACCTCACTAAGGCCTCCACGTAAAGGCCACGTCTGTTAAGGCCTCCACGGGTAAAACTCTAATATAGTCTATATATTATACTAGTCTATATATTATATAGATTCAAATTGAAGGATCTAGAATTTTGCCTGTGAAGCCAGTTTAGAAATAGATAGGAGTTTCCGAGATATTTTTGTTATTGAAGCCTTCAATATCAAAAATACCTCGGAAACTCCTTTCCATTTCTTAAATTGCTGCACAAGCAAAATTCTAGCTCCTCAAAAACGCTTCCATCTACCCCGATTGGGCACCTCTGATCCAACCTTATCGTTACCTTAGTTAGGTCACCTATCCAGTGGTGTTGCCAAAGATTTTAATTTGTCATTTGTTCTTGCATTTCAACAGATTTCAACTCATTATTTGGGTCAGTAGATTTTGCGACTTTTTCTCTCTGTCATGAACAGAAGAGTTAAAAGTAGCTTTTATGCTCAATTATGCAGATTCAAATTCCAAATTATTTTATATGCCAACTTACCAAGAATTAAAATACCGATCAGTTGATTTGCAGAATCAGCCAGCGCCTTGAAATTATTTAAATTAAATGGCATCACGATCAGCTTATATCTTCTGTATGATAAAGCCAAGGTTAAAACAAGTGACAAAATTGAAGGAAAAGTGATTAAAGCAGCTTTTTTTAAGATTTTGGATTTATTATTGCAAGAATGAGCTTAATCTTTCAACTTTAATAAAATCCGATACCTAGCTTTTATCGGGCATGGGATTGCCCAGTATAAATCTGAGAATCCAATTATAAACATAGAAGATCCCATGAAAATGTCGGAAACTTTAAAAACTATCATAAAATTTATTTTCTGAGTTAACTCTCGAAAGCAAAGTGCATTTTATGGCTTTCGCCTATCAGATCTCGACTATTTGTAAGATACAAATAACACGGATTAGCTGCAGCCAATTAAAAAACTGAATTTAAAGTAAACAAATCAAATCGGTTTAAATTAAACGACGCCTGCTCATATTCTGGCATTTCGCATCATTCAAATTGTCAAGATATAATATAACTATTTGGGCAATTTAAATAAAAATAATGCTCTGATTTTTTCACGTCTTAAAAAAATAGAAATTTTTTTCAAAAAAATATCGAATTCTGGTGTTAGATTTATCCGGTTTCGAAATTCTTGGTAAAATAGTAGTCATGAGTTAGGCTCTGTGCGCGGGTTAGCCTTAAAATGGCGCTACTATGATTAATGCCTAAGATCCAACTGTTTTATTATTGTTATTAGTAAAAGTTCAGCTAAATGTTTAGAGGAAAAAGAGACAGTCATTTGAAATGTTTTTAAAAACTTTAGTAATCCAGGCTTCATAGTGCTTTGATCAGATTATTCAAATCTGTGGCAAACGTATGTTTTTGGTCACAGACTGTCATCTTATGCATGAAAAATCAAAAAAATAACGTTTATTGTGTTAAATAATCAAATTTAACAAAATATGATATTAAGGGCCGGTCTGTAGACTAGGTCAGAATTCCAATTGGATCAAAGGTAACATCAGTGTTTAAAACGTCTTCAATGGCGTATATAAATTATATACGGTATATATTATATGCTTTTCCCAACCTAAGACCATCTTAACAATGCTTACTATCTATATATCGCGTGTGCAAATCCCACTAATGATGTCTTAAGATTATTTTATATGAAAAATACCGCCTATATTTAAATCATGTCTGTAGACCAGGTCAGTATTTCAACTGAACAAAAGTTCACATCGGTGTATTAAACGTCTTTTTTTTAAATAATATTCATATTTTATCTAACTTATATCCCCTATTCACACTTTTGTAAATATCCCGGCCCTCCTACTTAAAAACACACTACGCTTCCTAATCAGAGCCGGGATATTTACAAAAGTGTGAATAAGGGATATGATACATTATCAAATAACTTATATCCATTTACCAACAGAACTCCATCTCACAAACGTTTACTATCTCTATATGACACACCGATCAACTTTGGCGGTCCCAAAATCAAGCTTATAATTATACTCATGACAATCACTTAGACAACATAACTGGGATTCGAATCGCCTATAGAGATAGTAAACGTATTTGAGACTTGGAGTTCCCGCTGGTAAATGGATATAGTTATTTAATAAATATCATATAAGTTATATAATATACATTATGGTATGAATATTATATAAAAATAAAGACCGTTTATACACTGATGTGAACTTTTGTTCAGTTTGAAATACTGACCTGGTCTACAGACTTGATAAAATAATGTATTTTTTATATTTTTGAATATTTTACACAATATAATTATTTTAAAAGTAAATCTTCCATATGATATTAGGTTTAAAAACATTTTAATACACTGATGTTAATTTTGGTCCAGTTGGTATACTGACCTGGTCTGCAGACCTGATTTTAATATTTAACTTTTTCTAATTTGAATATTTCACACAATTAAGGTTATTGTCATAATAAGTTATTTATTATAAATATCATATTATAAAAGCTATTTAAGACATTGTTATACACTTATGTTAATTTTGGTAAACTTTGTATACTGACCTGGTCTACAGACGTGATTTTAATATTATATTTTATTTGAAATACGAATACAACATACTTCAGGTTATTTTATAGAATATGATTAGAGTGGACGCGATTCAGCCAAGTCAAAAAATGAAAGTTCTCAGATCACGTTAAAAATGCCTGGAGGTTGGGTTATCGACCTCAGCGAAGAAAAAAATTCCATATAGACTTTTTTTCATTTTAACTCCTGGGTATCCAAAACGGCGTTTTTTGAAAAAAAAACTTTGAATGGAAATTTTTTCGTTTTTGGAGGCACTTTGCAGGATTCTGAAGTTTCAAGGCCGGGAGCAGGGATCGGATTTTTTCAAAATTTAACCAGGTCGGGTCGGGTCGTTTTTTTTCTGAAATTTTCCGGGTCGGGTCTAACGCCGACCCGAGTACATTTTCGTCAGGTCGAAATTTTTTTCGACCCGGGTCGGAGGTCGGGTCGAAGGTCGGGAGAATTTTGTAACATTAAAAGTGTTAATGTCCAATTTTTAAACAGAATTTCAGAGTTTTAAACAGAATTTTTCAAGTTTATAAGGATGTGGGGGACGATAATTTGGCTTCTTTTTTAGACATTTTCAAGGCAAAGTCGTTCTGAGAAAACCTGGCTTCAAGAATAATTAATTTTTTCCCAAATACGTAGTACAACTCTTAAGGAAGTTGCCAGTACTATTCAGAGCATCGATACGTCAAACCTTGACGCTCAGAAAATGGTTTTTTAGTAGGCGTCTCTAAAAGTACGTGAAAAAGCCTACTCCCTCATTCATTTCTCATTCATTTTTACTTTTATTTGCAATTTAACTTCCCAAATATAAATGTGCATCTCCGAGCGGTAGAAAAATTTTTGAAAAATTTGCCTCTAGTGGTCAAAACACTATTTGGTTGAGACTTCAACGCTGGTTTTGACCACTATGAGGGCAATTTTTTAAAAAATTTTTCTACCGCTCGGAGATGCGCATTTTATAATTGGAAGAAGAAATTGCAAATAACTAAGTAAAAATGATGAGAAATGAATGAGGAGTAGGCTTTTCAGTACTTTCAGAGACGCCTACTAAAAAACCCAATTTCTGAAGCGTAGGTGAGGTATCAGATGCTCTAAAATAGTACTGGCAACTTCCTTAGAGTTGTACTAGTATTGTGGGAAGGAAAAATTGAGATTTATTTTAAAGCCAGGTTTCTCAGGAAACTTTTGCTTGAAAAATGTGATAAAACAAGAAGCCAAAGAATATTCGTCCCCACATCCTTAAACCAGAATTTACAATTTTGGAACATGCATTTTCTTGATTTTCTAGAAAATTTTTGAATTTTTTGAACAAAAATTTATTATTGAACATTATTTGAATTTTTTATAAATAATTTATTGACTTTTTTAATATAAAAGTTTTAGAAATTTTCACTTTGTGTAATGTAAAATTTCGCGAGTCGGCCAACTTTTCCAGGTTGGATCGGGTCGGCAGTGGGCCTGCGTTCCGGCTCGAAAAATTTTCCGACCCGCGGACCCCGGAAAATGCCAATTTTAAGGAGGAAAAAAAAAAAAAAGGGTTTCTAGTCAAAATTTTGTAAGTCCAGATTATGAACCTTCATCGGGAATTTTATTGCGCATACGATCCATTTCTCAAAATGACTCTAATTACAATTTTGATTTCAGCCGATCAGGACCACCAAAAATTTTCAAAATAATTTCAAAAAAAGTTTTTGTCGGAAAAAAATACTACCTAGTTCCTTAGCTTACCCCGAGAAATTCCTTAAGACGGAAATGCTTCACTCGCGTCCACCCTAAATAAAATAGATATATGGATATTTACCCCTCTCTGCATACTAAAGGCCCGATTCAACAAAAATCAAGAGTTTCCAAGTAAATTGTTATAAAATTGGCTTATCCCTTTTAAAATGAAGAAATTATTAAAAAACGAAATTGTGCTCAACTCTAGCGAGATTTTTTTAATTTTGATGAAGTTCCTGCCAAGGATAAATTAATCAACATGCCAGCTCGATCAGGATTTCTTTGTTGACGTCTTGATAGAGAACATAACAGAAATGCATCAGAACTAAAAATAACAGTCAAATCATTGCGTATTAAGCGGCTAAATTTGAGAAATTTTTATAAAAATTTGGAACAAAACAAGTCGACTGAATTTCCAATTTCCGAACATGGCTAGGGGTTACAGAAAATTGGCCATATCGTACGCAAATTGGCTATTTGAGTATGTGATAGTAATAAAAATATTGAAAAATACATTTTTGAATTATTTTGAAGTGAATTTTATTTCAAATTTTCGATAAAGCTAGGTTTCCTATCGGTGAAAAAAAAATCAAATCCATGAAAATCAAAATATGTGGATTTATGGGTTTGGTCCTAACTTTTCTGATTTCAAAGGAATAAACTTCATGTTTTTGGGTTTTTAAAGAATATTGGCATTTCAAATGAGAACAAAAACAATTTTTTAGGGTGCAAGATTTTGCTCGGATATATTCACAAGAAAAATAATTTGAATGTTGTACTTCTGCAAAAATTTTCTATTAAAAACCTCAATTTTTAACTTTTCAACAACGACCAAACTCTTATTCTTTCAAATTCTTGAGAATTATTTGGAATTATACTGGATAACTTTGAAATTGCTCAAAGATTAAACTTTAAATTTAAAATAATCTCATATTGATTATAAATTCACGTCTTTTTGAACGAAGATGGCACTAATACGGTATCAGCAGCCAGAATCAGCACCCATTAATTATGGCCCATAATACCACACTGCCAGATTATAATCTATCAGACTGTGAAATAATTTAATCCGTTATTATCCTATAAGACACTTTAATAATTTATGCAGGACAAGTCGATCATTGGAGATCACGTAACGATATGAAATTTTTTTATTGCCTACAACGTTCGAAAAAAATTTCCAAAATTATGATTCTTGATATTTAGGTCGTTCAACATAACGTTTTTCAAAATCTTATTTGGGTCGTCACGCAATTTGTTTTTATATGCGATAAAATATGACCCACTGAGTCGTTTTTGTAATATGACTTTTTGGTGTCATATGATAATGTTATATGACTCATATTGCAGAATTTGATACCCAAAAATAAAGCTCATTATATTCAAAGCGATAAAGCAGTTTTTAAAAGGTTTGTCATCAGTCAGTTTTTTATGTCGTCAAATTTTCCCACAATTCAGGCATTTTTCCGACTTCTTAACTGTAGACTTTATACATGAATCTGTACCCAAACTCGATTTTAGCCAACTCGTTGCCTCACTTTTAAATCGGCCATATTAGCAAAGTTTCATTATCAACATTCATATTTCAATAGCTTAAAATAATATTCAGCCAATTTGCTATACAAATGAAAAAACAAAATAAAATTTGAAACGAATTTAAAGGCATTTAATGAGGATAAGAAAACAAAAAGTTGCGAAATTTACTATCACTCGACTATAAAAGTGCAATAATGAGATGAAATTAAACCTTAATTTATATTTGCAATTACCTCATATAAAACTTCAGATGATTTTCTATCGGTCTGTCT
>SCLH01002271.1:37314-48026 GCA_004367855.1 Oikopleura vanhoeffeni
GGGTTTTTGAAAATAGTCCGGAGCCTCCAAGGGTTAACGAAGATTTGAAGAAAAACGGGGTTCTGATTGGCTCAAATTATTTTTCTGAGATTGTCACTTTTTTTTTCGTCGGACAAAAAAAAAGTGACAAAAAGTCACTTGACACAAATTAGTCATCTGTTATGCCGAAATTCAGCAGTAATTCAATCTCGCTGTCTATCCACCGGACGAAAAAAAAGTGACAATTAAAAAAAACTCAGGCTGTATGTGGTGTAATGAATTGTAAAAAATGTATGGTTTTTCAAGAAATACAAGTTGAGTGAACCTCTCTTTTCTTTCGCAGTTATCTAGTTTACAAACTTCGAAATTTTAAAATGTTTCGTGTCGTTCACTTAATTTTATCTTTGATCTCAATCAGTGACAAATAAGTAAATTGATATCTTCCCCAGTTTTCCCGTGATAAGCGCTCAAAGTATTGCCTTTAGATAGGCTTTTGGGTGTGAGGCTAAGTTNTTTTTTTAAGTAAGTTCGGCAGATTTGTCACCACAGACAAACCGTATGAGATATCACAAAACGTTTTTTTGCATTCCACTGGAAACGAAAAATGCTTAGGGCATAATTTTGAGATATGGCTTTGCTCATCTGGTTAACCGGTAATTCTCGGTTTTGACTGGTTATTTGCGATTCTTCTAAATGATACAGTTTTTTATTACACAGAAGTACCTGCAAAACATGTTATATCGTTCAAATTTCGAGAATTCTTAAAAACATCATACTTTTTATATTGGTATAAATTTTAATATTGGGCATACAACAACTTTCCGGTTTTAAGGAGGAATAATGACTCATCTTCGAAATAATTCGATTTTGTGGGCCCATGGGCCCAAATTGGGTGAATCTTAAATTTAAAAAAAAATCTTCGAAACATTTTCGAAAATTTTGGTGAAGTGAAGCACCCATAACTATAACGTTTCAGATAAGCGCTCATCAAATTAATACTTAAGAGACGAAAAAATAAGTAGGTTTTTCGAATTTAATGCTCGTGGTTGCAAGCTCGCGATATTTCAACCTTGACAAGTTTTGAAAAAAAAAAAAATTTTCAACCTCAATTGAAAGTTGGAAAATATGCGACTTCCTGCATCCAGTTACCGTTTGAAATGTTGAAGGCCTTAAAGTTTGGTAAAAGTTAACCACAATAGCATGATTTTAGGCCCGATATGAAATTTCAGTTGTCGTATTCAAAACATTGCCTCTTTACACCACCAGGCGAGTGTCAAAATAAACATGCCAGAAATTTTCTCTTAGAAAAGTACCCTCAATAAGTATGATTTTAGGGCCCTTATGATATTCCAAGTCGATATTCAAAAAAGTGCTCTTTAACACCAGGTGCGCGCGGTGCTTTCGGGCCATGCCAAAAACAAAAATCCAGTTAAAATTTTTTTGAATTTTAGCCCATGGTATATTTTATGTTTGAAAGATTATGATTAGTTTCTCTTCCTAACGCCAATTACCGGTGTTTTTATGCTGATAACCGGTAACAGGCTCGTAAAACCGAAAAAAATTTTGTCGCCTACACAATGCAAAAAAATTGTTTTTGAAGCTTTCTTACGGTTGATTGTGGAGAGGCTGGGGCACCTAAAAAAAAAGTTACCTGAGCCATAATGGACGTAATGCAATGAAATTTTCACTTGTCTTTGTGGGAAATTACCCCAACAAAAATGCCAATCCTGCTAGGCTTCAGGCACCATAAAGGCTGCTTAATTTATAATGGAAAAAAAAACACGATAAGTCGTCCTAATAGCGCACCCCGCAACTTCAGAAAAATTGTCTGCGTCCTTAAAAGCCCATAGGGCGGAAATTAAAAAAAAAAGTGCGTCCTAAGGTCCGTCCCACCAGAGAAAACTCTACTGTACCTAAAAACGTTTATACGACCATCTATATAAAATCAAAACCCATCTAACCATATCATATTGTACATATTATTTCAAATTTCACGTCATACAATAAAATAAGAAATGATTTAAAAAGAAACATTTTTATAATTAACTGATTATTTGACTCATCAATATCTATTCGTATCTCTTTGATCTCTTGAGCGTCTTCTTTTTCTTCAAATACTACAAAATTCTTGCTTTAATTTTCTTATTTTCTAAAATTTTGACATTTCCTATATTTTTTCGTTTTTTCTCAATAAATTGAGAAGGCATATTAGTTTTTTTCGTCTAAAACTCAGTTTTTGATATCTTACTTCGTTCAAGTTTTTCTACTTTTATTTCTAGATTTCAAGGTCTGTTATATCTTCCGCCAAAGCATAAACTTCTTTATCCACTTTTTCAATAAAATCCGACATTTTCTTCTGTTTTAACATCCATTTCAATCTTGAAAATTATTCTAATAAAATTAAGATCATCAACATTTTAAGTATTTTTAAAGCAACCACTGTTTCCCATGAATATTACGGGAAAACTATCGGCGATACGAGAAAGAAGGGTTTAATTTTTGATTAATCTGATTGACATCCGATTCACCGGCATATAAACCGGAATGTAATTTGTTGGTAAGTTGAATCTCTGTGTTCCCCTATTTTTTTTTGGCTTGAAATTAGCCAGAAAACTTTTAATTTTTTTTCAGGTTGGTTTCATCCCGATATTGCGACTGTCAATACATAAACTCGCTTGAAACTATATTTCTGATGGAATCATGAAGAAAAAAAAACGTAGTTCCATTTGTACCTTAAATTGTCTATACTGGAAATGCCTTGTATTATACAGCGTGAGTTTTTTTTTCGATTTCTCCCCCTTTTTTACCCATCCATAAAATCCCAGAAAACCAAAAATTAATAAAAAAATGTGTTTCATTGAGTTTTTTAGTTGGCAGTTGAATGCAAAAAAAACTTTATCGATATTGCATATTGGTTTTCGCATGATTCGTCATTTGTTTCAGGGTTGGTGGCTTTAAAAAATTACCTTTAGTTACAACC
The DNA here is from genome assembly GCA_004367855.1 of Oikopleura vanhoeffeni. NCBI lineage: Eukaryota > Metazoa > Chordata > Appendicularia > Copelata > Oikopleuridae > Oikopleura > Oikopleura vanhoeffeni. The sequence continues at coordinate 40,274 of SCLH01002271.1, forward strand.
AACTAAAGTTTTTTCCGAAATTCTGCAAAAAACACAAGACTAAATGCAAACAAGATTTACAGTAAAAGTCCGTTAAATGACTTTTACTGTATTTAAAACAGACAAAAATATAATACTGTTTATCAAGAACAAAGACAGTCATTGCTGCCAAAATCAGGAAAAATGGTTACACCTTTGATCATGAGGCCGAATTAAGAACGAGACCCAATTTTCTTATATTTTCCTGGAATAATCACGTGAACGGAAGATCGACCGTAAATGTAGCTACATTATTTTCTCACCACTTCCTATTTCCTCGCACGAGGTAGTGTAACAATTAATTGCTTCGATTTCTTAAAAAGTTAGCTAAAAAGAAAGCCTGGGAAACACTTATCAGAAAGTTTGACTTACCGTCAAGGTGAACGATTTTGATGTTTTTAGTGTTAAGGATTTATGTTGACTTCCTACATTTTTCTCGCAGTTATTTTGTGCCTCAAAATGCACCAATCAATCGTTTATGTTTTGAAAGCACAAAAACAACTCAATAGGAAAAAAAAATTTCGAAAAATTTTTGCGTTTTTTCTCCGATTTTGTTCCAAGTATTTTTATCGTCCACAATAATTTTTTAAAAATAACGTTTGTGTCAATTTTTTGACGGAATCACTTCCAAAAGGCCCAAAACCCGAGGAAATATTGCTAAAAAATAACCATAGGTCGTTTTTTTAGTGATGCCCACTTAATGGGGTATCTGTTCTGAGGAGAACCAGACTAGCATTAAGCGACAAACTGTTTTTGTTGCAACTGAATCGTACCGATTTGTTAGTGTTGAAAAAAAAAATTTTTCCCGGTGATTACCGGTTCATGTAATTCGCCCAAAAAAACGTTTTTCGGTAATTTTGAGCAATTTCGATGACTGATTTCGGGTCGCGTGATCACCTAGGAAGTCAAGAAATTTTTACCGTATACTATTTTCCAATTTTTTACATGCCAAAAAACCATTTGTCGCTAATCTTGTCTAGTTTCTTCCCAGCAAATCACAATGGGCCTACCTAAAAAAAAGCGACCTAAGCTTAATTTTTTTAACAGTTACAAGTGGTTTTTAGCCAACTGATTTTCCTCTGTTTTTGGCTATTTTTGAATTTTATTCGTCGAAATTAAAGTTTTAATTTCGGACGAATAAAATTCCAAAAATAGCCAAACAGAGGAATTCAGTGCTAAAAATAACCATAAGTAAAAATTGTTTTACCAGTTTCAAAAAATCTTAACTAAACAAAAGTTACCGAAAAAATACTTTATATCTTTCTAGATACCTCAAAATATACACAAGATTACCCCAGAATCTTTTGGTTGATATCCATTTATTAAAAATGAACATGTGATTTACAATGAGTTTATTAATCATTTACTGTCGTATGCGTCTAAGAGGACAGAAATCTTTATGTCGTTTTGACTGTTTTCGAAAATGGCAAATTTTTTGTCGTTTTGTCACAACTTAGAGCATACGGACAGTAGATGAGAAAAATTAATCATTTACAGCTCAATAATTGCAAAAATCAAGGATTATTAAATTTCTTTATTCTCAATCACATCTTCAATATACATTTGTCGCTTTGATCCAGGAATTGCCAGAATCAGTTTCAAGATTTGTAATATTATGTAATTTTCCGATCCGACAAGCCTTCAGAGTGACTGCCTTATTACTTGAAGATTCATACATTTTCTGTATTACACATTTTCCTCACCTATATCTAGGGTCAGACACGGAGAATTTTTAATTTTGAAATAATATAATACCCGATATTAGTAACCGATTACTTAAACTGACACTGAATTAGTATCACAAATACGTTATCAACCTCTTAACTAAAACGTAAAAAATACATTAATATGGTTTTATTATAATTTTGAGGGTTTCTTTTTGTCCAAATAAAGTTACCGTCTACCAGAAATGGCCAAAAATCGACAAATTTCTGTCCTATCTCTATATTATAAATCGAAAAATGATGCCTTAGTGTCGTATTTTATCCACTACGTCACAAATACAGAAAAGGTGACCAATAAAATCAGCAGGATTTACCTATTCTTTGTGACGTAGTGATAAAATACGAGACATAGGCATCATTTTCGATATAAGACATATATAACACATTTGACAGTATAAAAAGGCCACCACCAGGGTTGGCGAATACTGCAGTTCTAACAATAAAAAAATCTGTTAGCTTTATTGAAAAGTTACTTTAGTTAACTGAAATGTCTTGCATAAAGTCCGAAAACCTACTGCTAAAATAAAGGGCACTTATCAACCGATACCATTTCCTAATATATAAACCTTATTAGTGGTTTTTTTTAGGAGCTACGCCCAAATGACGGCTTTCTGGTATTTTGAAACCCCATAAGACTAATATTGGCAGATTCGAGCAGAAATGTAATTCCGCGAATCGGTGAGGATTTAGTTTTTTTGAATTTCTGACCGGTTGACCGGTAATGGCTGATTTCCGGTCGGTCCAATTTTCAAAGTTGTTTCAATCAGGCCAAAATTCGGTCTGTAGAGCTAATACGGGTACAAGGAGTTCGAATCTGATATCAGATTTTTTCGATGACGTCATTATGAGTCATTTTGGGGTCACTTTTAGAACAATTTCATTGAAATATAACCTTTATAGATATTTACAAAACTAAGAACAAGAGTAATTCAGTGCCCAGGATTCAAATCTGATATTCAGATTTTATCGATGACGTCATTATGAGTCATGCTTTGGGGTCACTTAGTTAGAACATTCATTGAAATAGAACCTTTATAGATATAAAAACTCGGCCCCAATGGGCGAATTGTAAACCAGAAATCCCAAATCTGATAACCAGATTTCACTTCTGACGCATTATGAGTCATTTTTGAGTGACTTTTTGGGACATTTATTTAAAATAGCCTTTTTAGATTATGAAAACTCGGCCCATAAGTTAAATTGAGTACCAGGAATCCAAATCTTTATCAGATATAACTTGTGACGCCATTAATAGCTTCCGACGGAATGAAAAAGAAGTTTGAAATGCATTTAATTGGCGCGAAATTCGTTTTTTCAAAATTTAAAAAATAGCAGAATACCGATTGAAATAAAAATTGAGCCTTCGAGTCCAAAATAAAAACATCTTCTTCATTTTCTCTGATATTCTGGGAAATTTCTCCAACAGGCTTGAGTGGGTAATTGGGTCAGCCAATCAGCGTTAAGGTATCCTAGGCTAAACCTTAACACTTTTTCTTTCACTTCAATAATGTCTAGAATTAGGGGATTTAAGGGTGTAATTTTGTATTTTCAAGAGGTTGTGGCCTCGTAGGATTAGGATAGGTGCTAATAACTAGAACTGTTTTTAGTGAAATTGCCTTTAATTTAGCATCTTAGAAATAAGGGGAAAGTGAAATAGCAGTGCTTTTGCAGGGACGTTATTTTTTCCCATTTAAACTTCCTAGTCTTAGGGTATGAAGGTGTGCGTTAAGCGATGGACTTGCTAAGGACACGGACCGGGTCTCGGGAATTTATTCCCCCTGAATGACACTGGCAAGCCACCCTTTTAATTGAATGTTATGGAGTGACGCTATTATGACTCATATTTACGTCACAGATGAAATCTAATATCAGATTTGGATTCCTGGTACTCAATTACTTGTTAGAGCCGAGTTCTTTCATATCATATAAAGGCTATTTCTAAATAAATGTTTCCAAATCACCCAAAAAATGACTCATAATGACGTCAAAGTGAAATCTGATATCAAGATTTGGATTTCTGGTTATCAATTCCCTATTGGGGCCGAGTTTTTATAATATATCTATTATAATATGTTATAAAGGTTCTATTTTCAATGAATGTTCTAAGTGACCCAAAATTGACTCATAATGACGTCATCGATTAAAATCTGACATCAGATTTGAAATTCTGGCACTGAATTACTTTTTTCTTGTTCTAAGTTTTTATATCTATAAAGGTTATATTTTCAATGAATGTTCTAAGAGTGACTCCAAAATGACTCATAATGACGTCATCGATAAAATCTTGATATCAGATTTGAATTCCTGGCACTGGAATACTCTTGTCTAAGTTTTTTATATCTATAAAGGTTTATATTTCAATGAATGTTCTAAAGTGACCCAAAATGACTCATAATGACGTCATGAAAAAAATCTGATATCAGATTTGAACTCCCTTGTACCCGTATTAGTCTACAGACCGAATTTTTGGCCTGATTGCAACAAACTTTGAAAATTGGACCGACCGGAAATCCCCATTACCGGCCAACCGGTCAGAAAATTCAAAAAACAAAATCCTACCCCGATCGCCGGAATTAAATTCTCGATCTGCCAATATATAGTCTTATGGGGTTTCAAAAATACAGAAAGCCGTCATTTGGCGTAGCCTCCTAAAAAAAACCACCTTGGGCCATTTTTTGAGGGTGTGGAGTCAGTGTTGATCGAGATAATTTGTGAGTATAAATCCAACAATAGCTTCTTACATTCGTCGACGCCATAATCACCGATACGAAGTTTGAAGAGTGTCACTAAAGTTGCAGCTTAGATGTCAACTTGGATATTTTTCGACCAATTATCTTTTTTGATCCGTCTTCTCGGTCCTTGTTTACTTATCTCCGGAAGTTTTCAGTAAAATTTCAAGCGTTCAGTAGTGTTTTCGATGTTGATTTCTTTAGTAGACGCACTCCCCGACACCCTACTTATGGCCCATTAGCTTAGTGAACTCTATTTTTTAAAAAAAAAATATCCAGGAGGTTATCATCATTTCAGAGGCGTAATCTTGAATATAATCATAAACAACTCCCTGTCAGTAATTTTCTAATTTAAATTTTCAATTTTCACATGCCTGCGGTTGACTGCCAAATTTTTAATAGGCCTAACCTACCTATATCCATCTTGCTTAAACTTCGCTTAATTTAACCGTTTTCGTTCGCCCGTTGTTAATGTAATTTTGTATATAGCTGGTTTTGTTTGAATTGTGGCAGAAAAATTTGCAAATGCAATTTTTTGAAACTATTATTGCATTTGAAGCCATAAATTTTTTTCTTTTGCCCATGAAGAAATAAACCCCAAGAACTGATAAAATGTCCAGTTAAAAATGTTCATAATTGAAATTAGGGCCAGTACGCTTGCTTCGAAGCAGTAATTTTCTCGCAACAATATTCCGGTTTGAGTTTCTTTTCGTGACTTCTTTTTCGGTGACCTCTTTTTTTACAGTGGTGCGACCTGAATTTGGGAATTTTCGAATTGATTTTTGAGATTCGTCGACATCTGACCAAACATTTTCGATTTCGATTTCTTACAATGGCATCGTCAAATCGACCACTTTTTAAAAAATCTTGAATGCTGTCAATAACGAGGCTGAAGAATTATGTCTGATTAAAGTGCTTCAAAATATTTGGTTTTTTAAATGCCGGTTGCATTTATCCTTAGCGCAAATGTCTAGGGCGTTAGTTCACTTCAAAAACGATAAGTTTTTGAAGTAGTAACGTTTTTTTTCGGATTATGAAAAAAATCGTCACTTTCACCAGTATACCGATATCGAAAGATTATTCTTAATCGTTGTTTTTTGGGGGAAAAAAAAGTATTTTATCTGTTTTGTATGGATTTTCATTTCTAAGCAACAAATATCTTGACGAATCATAAATGCCAAAAATTGCCAAAAAACCAGAGGAAAATTATGGCTAAAAAATAACCATAAGCTAAAATTTTTTACAGGTTCACTTTCAAATTCGGACCAGTTTATAATCATATTTACATTATAATAAGTGGATGTGTATGTGAGATGAGGAGACAGTCGAGATTTCTCTTCTATAAAAAACCTTCTCGAAGGTTCGATTTGGTAACCAGATCCAAAAAAAATATTATCAGGTAGTACATCGAAAAAATTTACAGCTCATAATTGTAAACATTTCAGGATTATTTAAGTTTCTTTATTTCATTCACATCTTCAAAATAGATTTATGCTCGATTTTTTTTAAGCAGCTAAAATCGCAATTTTTGAAATTCGGTTTCACGATTTTCTTGATTCCAGAATTGCCAGAATCGGGTTTCAAAATTTTTAATATTCTGTTAATTTTCCCGATTCCGACATGCTTCAGAGTGATGCCTTATTACTTGAAGATTTTCATAATTTTTTCCGTATTACACATTTCTTCACCTATATCCTGAGGTGAGCCATTGAGGAATTTTAATATGTTTTGAAAAGCTATACACAATTAATTTTATTTATACTAAATCAGTATCACAATACGTTATCGATTCTAACTAAAACGAACTTTAAATGACTAATGGCTTCATTCATACATTTTTAAGGGTTTTGTTTTCTGTATTTTTGATCCATATTGATCGTATACTTGCTGGCCTCGTAGAACTTTGACTTTTGTTGTTAATTGACGAATAAATCACGCGATCTTAAGGTCTTCTGAACGTCCAAGTTCTTACAAGCAAATTTCTGGTCTTGTTTCAATCCATATTTTACCTTTTTTGCAATTAGTAAAAAGTTGATTTGTTTTTTAAAACGTATTCGATATATACGATTTTTATTCATCATCAGGTCATTAATGAAGAACAGTAACGAAAATTAAGACGTAAAAGTTGACAGGGAAAAACATAATAAGAAGACGGGCATGATAAATAATTTTGGTATAATCTGGATTAGCCCGTTTTGCTACCAAATTATGTTTTTGCGTGTTCAACTCTTTTCCCTCTAAATAATTTTCGTTTCTGCGACATTAATACCTGATATGTAATACAAAATATATTTCGAAACGTTGTAGAAATTAATCAATTTCTTTAATTGCAACAAAAGTTACATAAAATGGTGTCTCACAAACAAATACAAAATTTTCTTCCATTTTAAACCATTTGACAGCTATAAACACCTACGGTGGCGAATATTTGGGTACTCGTACAACGGCCGTATTAAAGTTTACGTAAGCGGCGATTATGTTAATTTTATAAAAAATCGGCCGTTGTACGTAACCCCGCGAATATTGAATCACATTAAAATATGGAACGTTATTGAAAAGTACTTGGGTGAACCAGTTAAAACCTTATCATGCTTAGTCGAATGCAAAAATTTGAAAAATGTGCTCATAAAAAATATATGAATTGTCTGGGGATTTCAAGAGATATCCTACTCAGATCCGTAGACTCTATTAAAAAACTTAAATTATCCTTCTAAAGGTCCGAAAAAGCTCCAGTGATTAAACCTAACTGTACTTATCAATCGATACGATTTCCTCTTAATACATGTATAACCTTATGGGCTCATCATTTTCTTTTTAATTTAGTCATCATTTCAGAGTTTATTTAATTATCAAAAAACAAACAAATCGAGTGAAAATTGTGTAAGTCAATTTTTTGTAATTTTTCACCACTGGTGACGCCAAAATTTCATATGGCCTAACCCTACCTATATGTCATCTCTAAACTTGCTTAATACCGTTGTCGTTTCCCCGTTCCTGTTTGGTAATGTGCACTACAGGTGTGTGGCGGTAGTGAGTGAGTAGTCTGTACTTTTTTGGGCGTTGTTTGATGCAGTGTTGTCAGAGTATTGAGGTTTTTGCAGATGCAATTTCTTTGAACTGATTATTGATTTGAGATACATTTTTTCTTTGCCCATGAATATAACGAGAGATACTGATAATATGTCCTCCAGTTAAAATATGTTCATATTTGAAATTTAGGGCCAGTACGCTTGCTTCGAAGTAGTAATTTTTTCAGACCATATCGTTTGAGTTGGTTTATCT
>SCLH01002271.1:48047-86864 GCA_004367855.1 Oikopleura vanhoeffeni
GGAATATTTTCGCGGGGAATACATTACTTTAAGTGGGGCCCATGGGGGTAATGTTTTACTTTAAATCGGCATCATCTTGAAAAATGGTTTTACTTGAATGTCCATTATCCAGAATAATGTATGTCTTCGATGATAAGCTCGTAGACTCGAATAAATATAAATGTTCTAGACTTCTAAGTTTAATATTAACTACAAACATAATAAGCCAACTAGTTGACTGCAAAAAAAGTCAACAAGTTAGACGCCTTTACAATTAGCAATTATTCATAAAGATATTTTTTTTTCATTGTGACTAAAGAGTTTTTGTAGGAGAGCGTCAATTGCAAAAATTTGGAAACAAAAAATTTCAACAACTCTTCATTATATTACGAAAAATTTTCGACCAAAAATCTGGCCATTTTTAAAAGTTAATTGTTGTTTATCGTAAATTCCAGAAAATTAATTTAAAATTTCTTTGAATCTTTAAATAAAATTGGCGCGGGCAGGGGTTTCGATGTGAATACAATAAATTAATTAATAAACACTTAATTATCACATACCGTATATTACAGAATTACTGACAAAACGTTAACTTCAAAATAATGTGAAAATTATAAAATGCTAAATACGATGTTCCAAAAATAAAAAAAAATATAAATTATATTTTTAGAAAATAAGCGCCAAAAATTAATATTACTGATACTAGTAATTTCGTATTCATATATAAAATAATATATTATTTTACTAAATAGTATTCATTTTGTTTGTTATTCAAGACCTTGCCTATAATCATAATGGAAATTGACAAAAAAATGTTTAAGAAACGTTTGATATTATGAAAACGGTTTCTTGAAAATTTCCAAACTTAATCCTGTTTTTCTTTAGTTTGAGTTACTATTTGTTATACTTGAACCAAAACCTCAATTCTTAATTGAAGGTCACCTGATTGGGTTTTGACTGTGATGTAATGAAAAAAAGTCTTAAAAACACTTCTAAAAGAACCCCAAAAACGTGAAAAAAGAAACCGTGAAAAAAAATCAGCCTAAATTCTCACTCTGACTACCCTTTAACTAAAATTTAAAAATCTAACCTTGTTTTTATTGACAATCAGAGCGTATCTTTCCAGCCGTCCGGCGGATAGGTGGAAATCCGGCGGATAGGTGAACTCCGGCTAAAGGTGAAGGTTTTTGAGCAAAAAAACCTTTCAACCTATCGCCGGACCCGTGCTGTAATACAGTAAAAAATTTTCGAAAAAAAAACTCAGAAACGTCAATTATCCAAATAGTCTAAGGATCACTCTGTAAATTTCATTCATACATGATTAAGCGCGTCCTAAATTGCGATTTAAAGGCCATCTTGCCACGAATAGCCTAGAAAGGGACACTACGGCAGTTTAAAAGCTTTTTTTTGGTAGGCGGTAGGTGTCGAAATCTGGTACCTTTCAAATCCCGCCTCAGAATAATTCTAGGGGCAGTTGTGAAAATTACGGCACCTACCCCCTTAAATCGATTTTGAATATCATAAAAATAACTTAATTAAATCCAGGTATGCCAAAAGTAAGGAGTATAAAAATATAAAAAAATTCTTTCAGAACAAAAGTTTTCGAATTATCACTGTTTGATAATAAAAATTTTTGAATCTAGATTTCGGCGTATTCTATTGCGTTGTATGTACAACCAGATTTTATCTTTCAATCCGTAAATCGATGAAACTTTGATAACGGTCAATACCACTAATTCCGTGTGGAAAAATGATAATTAATGTTTTTCATTTTTCAAAATATCTTTCTAATAAATTATTGATTAATTATAAAGTATTGATTCGAAAATAATATTACTAAAAGTATGATTTTTATTATCTTTATTTGTAAAGCTTGAATTGTAGGAACAGATAATGTAGTAATGAATTTAATTCAGCCATTTTGATTCAAAAATTGAATCAAAAATTAGCTCTTTTTAGAAGGAAAGGGCACAAATAGAGTTGACAAAGACAAATTACAGTTTTTTTGACAAAGAATTTCTTTATAATTTCGATTTAGTTTCCACTTTCCAAAATCCCATTCTCCAGTCAATAAAATGTAACAAATAGATCCTAGGACAACAGTTAAAGGTTTCAGGTTTATATTCGCAATATTTAAACCATTCTGGTGGGAAAATACGATTGTACCGCAGGCAGGAAGTGTACGTTTCTTCAAATTCTGTCGCAACATCGAAATCCGATAATTTTTGATTTCCAAGTCAGGATTTATTCAAAATATTTCATTTTTGAAATCTCGGTGAATAATTCCGGCAGTTGTAACTTTTCAGCACCCTCCAAAAATTTGAACGAATTTTTATGTCTCGAGCTAATTCCTCGGCGATTGCTCCGATTTAGATTTTTTGGAAATTCAAAAAGATCTATTCGAATTTTTCTATTTTTTCGTCACAAGGACAAAACTCGAAACTTTTTCAAAACCAGTCAAATGGCTTAATAACGTGATTGCTGGCTCATAAGCTTTGAATTGGTTAGTATATTTTCGCTTGCGGATATCTCGTCGCCTTTACATTTATATATTCGGTGACGGTTCCCGTGCCGGATTTGTTTGATAATAACCCACTGTATTTGATCGAATATGACGACCTTCGTTAAAATACTCCGTTAGCTGATATTTTTTAAGGAGATCGATAATCTCATAAATTTCGAGAAAATCGTCTTTCATCACGACGAAATGACTATATTGAAGGAGATTTTGGGGACTCTCAGAAAGAATATCCAGATTCGTAGTTAGAGTCATAATGAATATTTGTTATTTGATTGTTTTGATAATTTCCTGAATAGATCCTTATCGTTATATAGTTTTTGGTCTGGTGGCGGATAGAGCGTAATTCAGCTGATTCAGTAATTACCGAAACTACCTGAATTAAAACTTTTTTTTTTTTTTTTTTTTTCCCGGGGGGCGGGAACAATAAAGCGGTTAACCCACAGAATTTGGTTCAGAAGACCAGCTGGTTTAGGACTTTCCGGTTTCAAAAAGTATACTTGTAGAAGAAAGCAATGATAGCGAACACTTTCATTGACGATTAAAGGGCAATTAATTGATAGATCTTCCCGTTGATAAATAATTCCTTCATTTTCAGTTAATTGAAAGCGGGTTGTAGAGTTCAAATGAAATATTTGAAACAAATATATTTTTAGATTTACTTATGATAAAAAACGACCAGTTTAATTATAACAAAGCTAAGGAACTCAAGAGTTATCTAGTAATGTGTTACGGTTCTTGTTTTTTGACCGTGTTCAATTCAAAAAAAATTTACTTAAAACCGGTCACCAAGGAATCCATTTAGATTAGAACAAGTCGCTATCCAAGACCTAAACAATTCTGCTGAAAAAAATTAAATCCAAATTTTCAATCTAAATTACCATTTTCCGAAGGGATATTACTCGAAAACGTTTTATTTTTTTGCTAATTTATAGAAGTGAACTGCCTTCAGTTCATTTAGTTGAAACATTGACCAAGAATAAGGAAAGAATTAGTCGAAAATTAAGGGTAATTATATGTTAAGATTATATCTTATTGTTTTTATTGTTTGAAAAAATATTTTAAGAGGTGGTCTTCAAATCCGAAAATTTATTTCGAAATTTTTTCCCAAAATTCTAAAATAATTAGAACTCCGAAAAGCCTTCAACGTTTTTAATTTACGAAAACAGTTTAAAACGTATGATGAACTTACCTGACATAAATTTTATCTATACTTGAACATACCGAATATTAATTAAAGCTGTAAAAACTTGAAACCTTTATCAAACTGTTTGCAAAATAATTCGTCACATTTGTTACGCCAAAGACAAAAAATCAGGCCTCTCACTTCAAGTAAGAGCTGATTTTGAGTCACTGATAAATTCAGTGTGTCAAAGATTCAGACATTTCTTCCAAAAATCTTGCAGCTCAAAGTTTTAATTTTGCTATTTAACCCTTTGACTCACAAGTTGTGGGCATATTAACAAAAGTTCCCCGTCACACCGCAGTTGGAATTCCAATTTTTTTTGCACTAAAGAAGTTAATAAAGACTATATTTTGCATCCGAAATCGTAATATTCCAGAATTTACAGTTTTAGTTCTAAAATATAGTTTGAAAAGCAACGATACAGATACCACGTTATACTAGCGCTAGTAACTAGCATACAGTTTTCTTCAACAAATTATATTTTTTCGGGAAATCGACACCCAGGATCTGAGCTATGTCAATAGTTTGCTCTGATTAAATATATGATTAGGGGCCTAACTGACGATCGTGGACTAAATCAGAATCCAAGCATTTTATTAGTGATTCCTACAAATCTGACCGATGGAAATTGCCCTATTCTGCAATCCAGGGTTTTGATTGGGTACTAGTATACCGCGTTGTTTGTATCCTTCGAATAGTCACGATAGCTCAACTGGGCCACTTAATCTATATGTATTATTAATCAAAAGATATATTGGCAAATTCGGCAATATTGGGCGGATATATTGCCCCCCCCTGTATATAATAATCAAGTAAACTCTGTAGCTAATTTTTGATTGCCTTAACCTCTCCGAGGCATTGACCCTATTGAAAGGGTTAAATCACTTTAAAATCAGCAAAAATTAATTTTAAAAAAAGCTCTTTTTTTCGAAAAACATTTTAAAACGCAACAATGTGAATCTGAAAATATCACCCAAATTTCTGAAAAAAAAGGTTCAAATTTTTTGACGAGGGATTTGCGAAGGCGATTTTTCGCTTAAGTCTCACTTTCCAAAAAAATAACTTTTGACTCTAATCTGGAGTTGAAATTTAAAATTAGCCAGGACTTGAAAAAAGTGTTTTTACTTTGTACGATTTGCGAAAAAACTTAGCATCCTAGACATATCTGGAGCAAAAAAATTTTTTGGGAGTGACTTTGAAAATTGATTGATTGTGGCTGAGGAACTCACTAACCAACTTTTTTTCAACTCGAATTTTAAAGTTTAAAATACTTTTTTTTTCAATTTATTGAAATTAATAATTAAATTAAGTTCCCAAAATTATAAGTTCAATTAGAATTTTATTAATTGGGATAACCGTTCTGGTGCTGTGAGTGTGCAAATTGTACCCTCTGAAAGGGTTTATGCCTCGGAATTTTTTTTCTATGCCCGCGTTGGGTTAAACGAATTTTTATTATAATAAATTTCCATTGAAATACTTAAATTTGAAAATTTCGAAATTTTATTTCCGGAAAAAAATATCTGTCCCTAGATCCAATAAATTAGTATTTAAGTTGTATGCATGCCACAAACTCTTTCTAATAACTGGCTAATATCAAATTGAACTTCTACCCCCTTCCTGTAATATTGAAACCAAATATCGAACAAAATTAGTTATTTTTTTGGAACCACATCAAAATTCTTTAAAGTGTATCAGGAAAACATAATTCTTATTGTTTTTGCCATTTTTAAGGGATTTTAGGTCACTTGAGCCAATATTCCTTTATCACAATTTTTGTCACGTTTTGGGTCTTTCCTACTTGAAAACACACTACGTTGCTAATCAGCGACCAAAACGTTAAACAAAAGTGTGATAAAAAAAATATCTCACTTCTGTGCCCACAAATGGTTAAACTTCAGAATTGTGCATTTAAAAAAAGATTTAATTGGACAAAATTTGATGTTTCTTTATGTTAGCCGTCAGTCGAAAATTTTCAATTTTGAAATATACGTAATCTTAATTACCATTCAGCATTACCAAGTTCTCTTTTCTCGTTCTTCTTTTTTTTTTCTGTTATGTGCATACAATTCAATTAGATGGCCAGCTTACATTGCGAAGGAAAAAAATAAAACGAACAGCAAAAAACAGGAAAGAATAAGAAAAGGCTTTATTACTTGCATTTTACTTTAAATCATTTTTATTAATAGAATTATTATTGTAGTTGTTGAATAAATAATAGCGCTCTATTTCATATTTTATTCTTTCTTATATCTAAAAAGAGAGGCGCAATATTTCAGCTTTGCATCTTCGTCAAAGTGCCATTTCCTTGGAAAAACCTTGCGCGCAGCTGACCACTACAGTGCTCTGGCTGCGGCGTATTCTATGTGAATGACAAATTAACTTTATTTTTATTTTTTCTAAAATATTTACCTTGCTTCAAAAAGTAAAATTGTCCAATTTTCGAAGGCGATGTGGTCGTTCTCTACAGACTGATTTTAAACCGGGCTTTTGAAGGTGGGTAGTCGCTAAAAAGTTGTGAAGTCGTGGTTTTCAATGGCCAATTACTGGGATTTGAGTAACATATCGTACGGCCAAATATTATTTTCACTACTTATAGTCTATAAGGCTTGCGAAGGGATGGCATCCCCGAACCCGGAATTTTCTTCCCAATTTTTGCTTATTTTTGCGTTATCCTACGCAAAAAAAGGTTGAAAACACAAGAGTCAATGCGTAATTGACCAATCACATCATACGATTATTTAGGTCGCTGGGACGTCAAAAGTTATACGGGACACGTAAGTAAATTCTTCGATATTATGTTTTTAAAAAGGTAACTTTTTAGAAAAGTAAAAATAAAGTTAATTTGTTTCGCTCAAACATAAATTATTGATGATAAAAGAAGCGTAAAATTCCATTTTTGTCATTCACGGAAACGCCGCAGCCCAGCATCGTAGTGTCAGCTGCGCGCAAGGTTTTTCCAAGGAATGGCAATTTGACGAAATTGCAACACTGGAAATATTGCGCCTCTTTCTAGGATATTAAGAAGAATAATATGAAATAGAGCTGATTATTAAGACTAGATAAATAATATTTATAACGTTAAAATGCATGCATAAAGCCTTTTTTATGTTTTTGCGTTTCGTTATTTTCCCTTCTTTCAATGTTAAGCTCGCCATCTGATTGAATTGTATGATAATAAACAGAAAAAAAGCGAAGAACGAGAAAAAAGAATTGGTAATCTGAATGGTAAATGAAGATTACGTATATTTCAAATTGAAATTTTCGATCGAAGAAAAATCAATTTTGTCAATTACGATCTTTTTAAAATGCAACCAATTTGAATATTAACCTTGTGGGCACAGAGCTGATATATCCTCTATCACACTTTTGTTACCGTTTTGGTCCCTGATTAGCAAAACGTAGTGTGTTTTAAGTAGGAAGACCAAAACGTGATAAAAGTTGATAAAGTAATATTGGCTCAAGTGACCTAAAAAATCTCTCAAAATGCAAAAAACATGAGAATCTGTTTTCCTGTACAATTTTGAAAAATTGATCGGTTCCAAAAAAATAACTTAATTTTGATTCGATATTTGGTTTCAATATTACAGAAAGAGCGTATCCGTTTTAAAATGTGAGATCACCAGTTAATTAGGAAAGATTTTGTGCATGCATAGCACTTAAAATACTAATTTTATTGGTACTAGGGACAGATATTTTCTCCGAAATACAATTCAGAATTTTCAATTAGAGCGTAATCTAGCTGATTTACTGAAATGAAATACTATTTGTGTACTATTTTTTTGTTTTTGAAATAAATTTCAAAAGTAATGATTTTTCGGTCAAATTTTTGAGATTTTACACGGCGTGCTGGAGCTAGTTCTAGCGAATCTGTAGAAGAGCTAGAGCCGCTAATATTTGGCCAAGTGGGAAATTAAGCGTTTTTTAGTAAAAAATCGTTTTTGGATTATGTTCGGCAAATTTTGATCGTTTTTTTACTATTTTTCCTGAATTTCGGGCTCTGCGACGGAGTCCAAGACACCCTTAGTTTTCATAGTATTTTATACATAGTAGCTATTTTAATATTTGGCCCTTGGAAGTTTCCCGATTCTTTAAATTGAAGCTAAAAAAATTATTCAAAAATTTGCCTGAAAATTAGCTATTTTAGACAAATGAAAAGGTTGGACGAATTTTAAAAGAATAATTGTGACTGTTTATTGCAAAATATGCAGTACTTAAATTTTTGAGTTTTATGGATTCCTTTGACCGGTTTAAGCCTCTAAAATTTTTGAATTGAAACACCGGTCAAAAAACTAGAACCTTGACACAGGTTACTAAGTTAACTCTTGGGGTTCTTAGCTTTGTTATAATTAAGGGGGTAACCGACGGTTTTACTGATTTCAAACGTTAGTCCTGAGCTAACCGCCAATTCATATTGAGTTCAACTTCGGATTCTAGGAGATTACTTGTTTGAAAATTCAAAAAATGGTGTCAAAAGTTTTGTGTTATGGACCCATTTTTTGGACCCATTTCATCTAGCTCTGGGATATCAAAATTTTCTTTATTTTTCAGTATAAACTTTAAATTTGTGAGCTTACAGCCGTACAAGCCTGTTGGTTTCAAATTCTTGTTATTTAGAGAAATTTCCAAAATAAATGGGTAGTTTTGCACATGTTCGCTGACCCATTTCATTTAGTCGAACAATATCAGATTTTTTTGAAGAAAAAGCACTTCTTGAAAAGTGCTGGCCAAAGCCGAGGAGGTACAAAGAATTGTTTTAAATTTTTTTTTCTCCCATTAGCTTTTAGAGCACTCAAAGTTTATTTACCAACTCAAATTCGTCAAAAATAGGATTTTGAAAGAAAAATTTGCAAAACTTTTTTTGAGTAAAAATCATAATTTTTTAATACATTTCGTCAGTTAGTTGCACAATAAAAATTAGAGTGTAAAATAGTCAGATCGAATGTTCTTAGATCACGAGAAAAAGTAATTACCTGAAAAAAATTACTTAGAAAAAATTTCCAGTTATTATGCAAACATTCGGGAAATTTTTTTTATCGAATGCATCTTTTTACGGCTTTTATAAGCCAAACCGTTAATAAAA
This sequence comes from Oikopleura vanhoeffeni, assembly GCA_004367855.1. NCBI lineage: Eukaryota > Metazoa > Chordata > Appendicularia > Copelata > Oikopleuridae > Oikopleura > Oikopleura vanhoeffeni. The sequence goes on from SCLH01002271.1 coordinate 56,811, forward strand.
ATAAGAATACAGCTAAAATCAGCGTCCGGTTACCCCAAAATTTCTGTATCTAAGAAAATATTAGGAAATTTTTTTTTCGAAAATTTAAAAAAATTTTTTATTGCCATGTTCAAGATCTAATTCACGTTGATCTAATGCCAAACAAAAATTAGAGCAAAAAAGTTATTACTTCAAAAGATACAGACTGCGGTTAAGGAAAATAAAACTTGGAAAATATAGAAAATTTTTGGAAATTTTTTGACATCAAATTTTTTTTTTTATTTTTGGAAGCAAACCAGCACGAAAATGACAATGCAACTTAAAAGAAGCTTCCTATCACTCTGAGTCTCGAGATACAGCCTCCGTCGGTTACCCCGTAACTGATTTCGTTTTTATCATGAGTAATGAAAACTATAGTTGTTTCACATATTATAATTTGACCCTACATTGTAGGCCTTACAACCTCTAATTACTGAAAATGAAGGAATTATTTATTCAAACGGAAGATCTATCCAATTAAATTGCCCTTATCGTCAATGAAAGTGTTCGCTATATCTTTCTTCTACAAAAGTATACTTTTGAAACGGGAGTCCCTAAAACCAGCTGGTCTTCTGAACCAAATCTGTGGTTAACCGCTGATCCGCGGAAAAAGTAATTCAGTAGTTTCGGTTAATACCTAATCAAGCTTGGAATTACGCTCTATACCGGCCCTCAGACAAAAACTATATAACGATAAGATCTATTCAGGAAATTATTCAAACATCAAAATAACAATTATTATGAGTTCTAACTACGAATCTGGATATTCTTCTGATGTAGTCCCCAAAATCTCCTTCAGAATATTGTCATTCGTCGTTGATGGAAGACGCATTTTCTCGAAATTATGGATTATCGATCTCCTTAAAAACAGCTAACGGAGTAATTTTACGAAGGCTCGTCAGCATCGATCAAAGACATCGACTTTCTGATTAGGCTATAAGAAACTATGGTAATTACATACCGTAAGGTTGCTAGAGTACAAAAACTGGTCAACAATCAAAGGGTCAATATTAAGTCAGTTTTGCTCTCTAGCAACCTAAACGGTATATAATTTACCCATAGTTCTAATACGCCCTCATCAGAAAGTTGATCTTCCGCGTCTTTTTGAATTGAAACTTTGACGGGTTTTTTGAGTCAAATATTTGGTCGCCGACCCTCAAGCAAAAAAACTGTAACCGAAAAACGCATAATTTGCACTGGTGTTCAAAAATCAGCCTTTAGCTTTGCCATAGTGCTTCTCAAGAGCCGGGTTTGGAACTACTGGTAAAATCTTCTGAAAAAGTTGAACCGAAAAAATTAATTTTTTCTGAAAATTTTGAAAAACAAAAAAATTATACGTCTTAAAATAGACCATAGAAAAAAATTCTCTACAAGATAGCCTTAGAAACATCCGAACCCATTTTTGAGTTTTGAAATTTTAAAAAAAAATCTCGAAACATTTTCGAAAATTTTGGTGAAGTGAAGCACCCATTACTATTACGTTTAAGATTAGCGCTCATCAAATAATACTTTTGAAAAGAGATGAAAAAATACATGTAGGTTTTTTCAATTTTAATGCTCGTGGTTGCGAAGCTCGCGATGTTTCAACCTTGACAAGTTTTGAAAAAAGAGAAAATTTTCTAACCTTCAATTGAAAGTTTGAAAATATGCGACTGCCTGCATCCAGTAACTGTTTGAAATGTTGGAAGGCCTTACAAGTTTGGTAAAAGTTACCCCCAATAAGCATAATTTTAGGCCCGTATGAAATTCCAGTGTCAGTATTCAAACATTGCTCTTTACACCACCAGTGTGTCAAAATAAACGATGCCACAAATTTTCTCTTGAAAAGTTACCCTCAATAAGTATGATTTTAGGCCCTTATGATATTCCAAAGTCAATATTCAAAGAAGTGCTCTTAACACCAGGCTGGCGCGCGCGGATGGCTCTTCGCCGCCCCATGCCCAAAAACAAAAAAGTTAAAATTTTTTTGAATTTTAGCCCATGGTATATTTTATGTTTGAAAGATTATGATTAGTTTCTCTTCCTAACGCCAATTACCGGTGTTTTTATGCTGATAACCGGTAACAGCGCTCGTAAAACCGAAAAAAATTTTGTCGGCTACACAATGCAAAAAAATTGCTTTTTGAAGGCTTCTACGGTTGTTGGCTGGAGAGGCTGGGGCACCTAAAAAAGTTACCTGAGCCATAATGGACGTATGCAATGAAATTTTCACTTTGTTTGTGGGAAATTACCCCACAAAAATGCCAGATCTCTGCTAAGGCTTCAGGCACATAAAGGCTGCTTAATTTATAATGGAAAAAAAACAGTAAGTCGTCCTAATAGCGCACCCCGCAACTTCAGAAAAATTGTCTGCGTCCTTAAAAGCCCTAGGGCGGAAATTAAAAAAAAAAGTGCGTCCTAAGCGGTCCGCCCACAGAGAAAACTCTACTGTACCTAAAACGTTTATACGACCATCTATAACATAAAATCAAACCCAACTACCATAGTCATTATCTGTAACATATTATTCAATTTCCGGCTCATCACAAAAAATAAGAAAACTGATTTCAAAGAACATTTTTATCCAATTAACTCTGATATTTGACTCATCAATCTCTCCATTCGTATCTCTTTGATCTTTGAGTTCTCCTTGTCATCTCTTTTTCTTCCAAATCTACAAAATTCTTGCTTTAATTTTCTTATTTTCTAAAATTTTGACATTTCCTATATTTTTTCGTTTTTTCTCAATAAATTGAGAAGGCATATTAGTTTTTTTCGTCTAAAACTCAGTTTTTGATATCTTACTTCGTTCAAGTTTTTCTACTTTTATTTCTAGATTTCAAGGTCTGTTATATCTTCCGCCAAAGCATAAACTTCTTTATCCACTTTTTCAATAAAATCCGACATTTTCTTCTGTTTTAACATCCATTTCAATCTTGAAAATTATTCTAATAAAATTAAGATCATCAACATTTTAAGTATTTTTAAAGCAACCACTTTTTCCCATGAATATTACGGGAAAACTATCGGCGATATCGAGAAAAGGGTTTAATTTTGATAATCTGATTTGACATCCGATTCACCGCATATAAACCGGAATGTAATTTTTGGTAGGTTCGAATCTCTGTGTTCCCCAATTTTTTTTGCTTGAAATTAGCCAGAAACTTAAATTTTTGAGGTTGGTTCATCCCGATATTGCGACTGTCAATACATAAACTGCTTGAACTATATTTCTGATGAATTCATGGAAGAAAAAAAACGAGTTTCGATTTGTACCTTAAATTGTATACTGGAAATGCCTGTATTATACAGCGTGAGTTTTTTTTCGATTTCTCCCCCTTTTTTACCCATCCATAAAATCCAGAAAACCAAAAATTAATAAAAAATGTGTTCATTGAGCTTTTTTAGTTGGCAGTTGCAAAAAAACTTTATCGATATTGCATATGGTTTTCGCATGATCGTCATTTTCAGGGTTGGTGGCTTTAAAAATTACCTTTAGTTACAACCACTAAAGTTTTTCGAAATTCTGCAAAAACACAAGACTAAATTCAAACAACGATTTAACAGTAAAGTCGCGTTAAACCAGAGGATTTACAGTAAAGTCCGTTAAACGGACTTCACTGTAAATTTAAACAGACAAATATAATACTGGTTATTGCACAGAACAAAAGACAGTCATTTGTGCAAAATCAGGAAAATGGTTAACCTTTGATCATGAGGCCGAATTAAGAACAGAGACAATTTTCTTTATTTCCTGGAATAATCACGTGACCGAAGATCGACGTAAAAAGTAGCTAATTATTTTCTCACACTTCCTATTTCCTCGAGAGGGTAGTGTAACAATTAATGTTGGCTTCGATTTCTTAAAAAGTTAGCTAAAAAGAAAGCCTGGGAAACACTTATCAGAAAGTTGACTTACGTCAAGGTGACATTTTGATGTTTTAGTTGTTAAGGATATGTTGCTTCCTACATTTTCTGCAGTTATTTTGTCCTCAAAATGCACCAAATCAATCGTTTATGTTTTGAAAGCACAAAACAACTCAAATAGGAACAAAAAAAATTTCGAAATTTTTGCGTTTTCTCGATTTTGTTCCAAGTATTTTTCTCACAATAATTTTTAAAAATAACGTTTGTGTCAATTTTTTGACGGATCAACTGGCTAAAAAATAACCATAAGGTCGTTTTTTTTAGGTATGCAACACTTAAGGGGTATTCTGTTCTGAGAGAACAAGGCCTAGATAAGCGACAAACCTGTTTTTTGCAACTGAAATCGCTAAACCGAACTTGTAGTGTTGAAACTTTTTTTTTCCCGGTGAATTACCGGTTCACCGGTAATTCGCAAAAAAACGTTTTTTTCGGATAATTTTGAGGCAATTTCGATGAACTGATTTCCGGTCGCGTGAATTTCCAGGTAGGAAGTCAAAGAAATTTTCTACCGTATACTATTTTTCCAATTTTTTACATGCCAAAAACATTTGTCGGCTATCTTGTCTAGTTCTCCGCAGTGCAAAATCACAAGTGGGGCCTACCTAACAAAAAAAGCGACCTAAGCCTAAGTTTTTTAACAGTTACAAGTTGTTTTGGGTTAGCACTGATTTCCTGCTGTTTTTGGCTATTTGAAAATTTTTATTCGTTCGAAATTAAATGTTTTAATTTCCCCGACGAAATAAAATTCCAAAAATATAGCCAAAAACAGAGGAAATCAGTGCTAAAAATAACCATAAGCTAAAAATTGTTTTTTTAACAGTTTCAAAAATCTAACTAACCAAAGTTTACCGAAAATACTTATTTCGTTTCTAGCTACCTCAAGATATACACAGGATTACCGCCAGAATCTTTGGTGATTCCATTTTATTAAAAATGAACATGTGATTTCACAAAATGAGTTTATTAATATTTACTGTCGTAATGCGTCTAAGAGGAATCAGAAATCTTTATGTCGTTTTGACTTTTCGAAATGGCCAAATTTTTGTTCGTTTTGTCCACTTAGAGGATACACAGTAGATGGAATTGAATGCATTTAGCTTCAATAATTGCCAAAAAATAAGGAATTATTTAAATTTCTTTTATTCTATTCACATCTTCAAATAAATTTTTGGTCGCTTTTTGAAGCGGATAAAAATCGCAATTTTCAAATTCGGTCTCACGACATTTCTTGCATCCAGGAATTGCCAGAGATTCAGTTTCATATTGTAATATTAATGTAATTTTTCCGATCCGACAAGCTCAGAGTGATGCCCTTCTTACTTGAAGATTTCATAATTTTCTGTATACACATTTCCTCCCCTATATCTAGAGTCAGACCCACGGGAGAATTTTTAGATTTTGAAAATATATAATACCGATATAGTACGATGAAATTAAACTGACACTGAATTAGTATCACAAATCAACGTTATGCAACCTAACTACAAACGAAAAATTACATTATATGGTTTATTTCATTTATAATTTGAGGGTTTCTTTTTGTCCAAATAAAGTTACCGTCCTAACCAGAAAATGGCATTAAAATCGACAATTTCCCTGTCCCTTATCTCTATATTATAATTCGAAATGATGCCTAGTGTCGTATTTTATCAGCTATACGTCACAATACAGAAAGGTAACCAATGAAATCGACAGGACAAATGAATCCAGGATTACTATTTTGTGACCGTAGTGATAAAATACGACACATAGGCATATTTTCGATATAGACCTATATATAGGACATTCTGACAGTATAAAAAGGCCCAACCACCAGGTGGCGAATACTGAGTTCTACACAATAAAAAATCTGTAACTTTATTGGAGGAAAGTACTTTAATATACACTGAAATGTCTTGATAAAGTCCGAAACGCTACTGCTAAATAAGGCCACACTTATCAACGCATACCATTTCCTAATCACTTAACCTTATGGGCGCATTTTTTGAAGGGTTTTGAGAAAATTTGAGTATAAATCCCAAAGTTTCATAACATTTGTCGAGCCAATCAGAAGATAGTTTTTAGAGGTCACTTAGAGTCAATTGGAATATTTTTCGACATTTTTTTTGATCTTTTTCGGTCTTGTTTTAAATATCTCGCGGAAGGTTCAGAAAAATCGAAAGGACAGGTTTTCGAGTTGATTTTTAGACTCAATCCCGGCGGACACCCTACTTATGGCCATAAGTTATGCGCTCTATTTTTAAAAAAAAATTAGTTTTTATCATCATTCAGAGCTAATTTGGATATAAAAAACAACTCTGTCAAATTTCTAATTTAAAATTTTCAATTTTTCCACCACTGGGTGACGCCAAATTTTGTAATGGCCTATACCTACCTAATATCATTCTAAATTTGCGTTATTAACCGTTTTCGTTTCCCCCGTTGTAATGTAATTTTATATATAGCTGGTTTTGGTTGAATTGTGGCCAGAAAATTTGCAAATGCAATTTTTTTGAAAACTATTATTGCATTTGAGATAAATTTTTTCTTTTGCCCATGAAGATAAACGAAGAACCTGATAAATGTCCAGTTAAAATAATGTTAGTATTGAAATTACGGGCAGTACGCGCTTGTTCGAAGCAGTAATTTTCTCCAGACAATATTCGGTTTGAGTTTCTTCGTGCCTTTCTTTTTCGGTGACCTCTCTTTTTTACAGTGGGTGCGACCTGAATTTGGGAAATTTTCGAAATTGATTTTGAGATTCGTCGGACATCTGGACCAAACATTTTTTCGATTTCGATTTCTTCAATGCATCGTCAAATCGACTTTTTAAAAATTTGAATGCTTCAAATAACGAGGCTGAAGATATGTCTGATTAAAAAGTGCTCAAATATTTGTTTTTTTAAATGCGTGTTGCATTATGCAACTTGCAATATCTTGCGACAATGTCTAGGAGTTGGTTCACTTAAAAACGATAAGAACCAAATTTTTTGAAAAGTAACGTTTTTCGGTGAAAAAATCATCAGCTTTACACCGGTTTACCGCATATCGAAGGGATTATTCTCAAATCGGTTATTTTTGGGTGAAAAAAACAGTATTTTATCTGTTTTTTATGTGTTTTTTTTCATTTCTCAAGCAAAAATGTATTGACGAAATCAAATTCCAAAAAGTGCCACCACCAGGAGGAAATTTTGCTAAAAAAAACATAAGCTTAAATTTCCTTTTTACAGTTTCACTTTAAATTCGACGAGTTTATTAATCATATACATCGAAAAAATTTACAGCTCAAAATAATTGTAACAATCAGGAATTATTGTAAATTTCCTTTATTTTCATTCACATCTTCACAATAGATTTATGGCTCGCTTTTTTAAGCAAGCTAAATCCGCAATTTTTGGATTCGGTTTCCACGACCTTCTTTCTTGATTCCAGACATTGCCAAGAATCGGTTTCCAAATTTGGATAATATTCTGTAATTATTCCGATCCGACATGCTTTCAGAGTGATGCTTATTACTTGAAGATTTTCAATAAATTTTTTCGTATTAACAACATTTCTTCACCTATTCTCTGGTGAGGCATTGAGAATTTTAAGGTTTGAAAACTAATACACCATTAATTTATTTTATCCTAATAGTATCAAGAATAACGTTTATCGATCTAACTAAAACGAAATTAAATTACTATGGCTTTCATTCATGACATTTTTAAGGGTGCTATTTTTGTCCATTAGATTGAAATTATACCTTGCTGGCCCTCGTGCCCCTTTGACTTTTGTGTTTAACTTGACGAATAAAATTCACGCGATTCTTAGGTCTTGACGTCCAAGGGAGTTCTACCAGGAGCAAATTTCGTTCGGGTTATTATCCATTTACCCTTTTTTTTTGTCAATTAAAAAATTTATTGTTTTAAAACGGTTTTCGAATCATATTTTTATTAATCATCAGGTATTAATTGACGGAACAGAACGAGAAATTAAGACGTAAAAGTTGACAGGAAAACATAAATTAAAAGACGGGCATGATAAATAATTTGGGTATAGAATCTGGACCAGCCCGTTGTACCAATATGTTTTCGTGTCAACTTTTCCCTCTAAATTTTCGTTCTGGTATTCATTAATACCTGATTGATGAATACAAATATATTCGAAATCGTGTAAAATAAAATTCATTTTTTTAATTGCAAAAAAGGTTTACATCAACTTGTGTCTCACAACAAATACAAAAGTTTTCTCCAATTTAAACACATTTTGACAGTATAACAACCATAGGTGGCCGAATATTGGGGGTAACCGCTACAACGGCCGATTATGTTAACAACAGGCCGATTAATGTAGCAATTTATCATCCTCGCCGTTGTACGGGCGCTTACCCCGCGAATATTGAATTTTCACAATAAAATATGGAACGTTTTTTGAAAAGTAACTTGGCGTGAAACCAGTTAAAACCTATCAATGCTTATCGAATGCAAAATTGAAAAATTGCATAAAAAAGATATGAATTGTCTGGGATTTTCAAGAGATATCTCTCAGTCCTAGACTCTATTTAAAAACTTAATTTTCCTTCTTTAAGTTCCGAAAAGCTAGTGATAAACCTAACGGTAACTTATCAATCGATACGAATTTTCCTCTTATACATGTATAACCTTCTGGCTTATTTCATTTTCTTTAATTTTGTCATCATTTCAGAGTTTATTTAAATATCAAATAATAACAAACAACTCGAGTGAAATGGTGTAAGTCAATTTTTTTTAATTTTCACCACTTGTGAACCAACCATTTCATATGGCTAACACCTACCTAATATCATTCTAAACTTGCTTAATACCCGTTGTCGTTTCCCGCGTTGTAATGTAATTTTCATATAATTATTTGCTTTTGGTTGATTGTGGCAGAGAATTTTGCAGAGGGTGCAGATTTTTTTGAACTATTATTGCATTTGAGATACATTTTTCTTTTGCCATGAAATATACAACGAGAACTGATAAATGTCCAAAGTTAAAATATGTTTCATATTGGAATTTAAGGGCCAGTAGGCTTTGTTCGAGAGTAGTAATTTTTTCAAGACATATTCGGTTTGAGTTTGGTTTGCCGTACACCTACGGGATCTGAAAAAAAGTGTTGATAAGGGACAAATCTGAGAAATTTTTGAAAAAAATAATAATAAATGAATCTAAAAAATGCTTATATCCGAAAATCCTGCTTATGCGTCGAATTTTATCATGACGCTCAGCAAGAAAAGTCAATCACATGGGCACACGACTGTCGAGAATCTTGGTGATTTCATTGGTCACTTTCTCTTATTGTGACGTAGTTGAAATAAATTCGACGCAAAGGCAGGATTTCGATATATTCACAAGATATGCGGCTACCAGGTTACCGATAGAACTAAAAAACAGGACGAAAAAATCTATATTATTGATGGCGAAGTTGAAATGCAAAACAGCCTTTCTTAAATAACATTCTCGGAAAGTGCTAATATAAAAAGATAGAATAGTTTTTCCGACGCCGAAAGAAACCCGGATTATTAATACATTGGATCAACGGACCCTCAAGAGTACAAATCCTAACTATTTGAATGATACAAACAAGACGCAAGGATATTAAGCACCCAATCAAAAACCGTTGATTGCGTAATAGGCCGATTTTCATTGGTCAATTAGGAAAGGGAAATCACCCCCCCAAATCCCAATTTTTGCTCAAGATTTCGCATTTTTCAAATAGTTAGGGGATTTCTACTCTAAGGTCGGCGTTGATCATATAACAGTAAAAAGTGCGCGAAATCAAAAATTTTGAAGATTTACTGATAATTTAGAAAATATGGATGCTCGCAAAAAACATTCCTTGTATCTGGTCATTATTTGCATGGGAAAACCTATACTAATTTTGTATGCTTTTTAAAAACACGAATTCCAGATATTAGCAGTGCATTTGGATGTGAGGAAAGATATCGAAAAAAAGATATACTGCTATAGAAAAGCTTCCCGCATAGACGAGGGATAGTTTCCTCAGAAATTTTTGCGTACTGGTTCGAAGGTGGTACGATGCTTCAAATGGTTTAAAATTAGGCAGGGGTACCGAACTAAAGTATATATACGAAAGGAAAAATCAGCTAGTGATATAATGTGTTTTTTTTAATTTGACATGTGAATGTCGAAATTTATGAAAAATACAGAATTTTCAATCTGTAATTTGACTATCAAAATATTTGTTTGAAATTTTCCCTAACTTGGGGTCTTAAGTTTGTTGCTTCAACGGCCATGGCCGGTAACTCGTAATTAACCGGGGTTTTTGAACCAAAATTCGAACGAAAAAATAAGCAAATTTTCGAAAAAAAAATAAATTAAATTATAAATTTTCAGTCAATACTCACATTTTACTAAAATTCCGAATTTAACTTCTACATCATAATTATTTAAAAAAATCGTTAATTTGATGATCCCGCCATGGGCGCGCCACCAAGTGTCAGATTTTTTTTACTTAAGTAAAGTCATTTTTTTTTCTTCTCGATGTTAATCTCGGTAGTTGCATTAAAAAAAAATCACGCCTTTATATACTCCTTAAAAATCATAAAGGTACGATCAATATTTCTACTTTCCCAAATCCCACGAATTCTCCCATGTATTCTCCCATTACATAACTAACCATGGCTAACTGGTATAATTTTCTTCGTTTTTCGCAACAAAAGTTTTCGTTATCTTCTATAATCTTTCTCTTACTAGGACAAAGGGCAATACTAGTGTACTCTGAATTATAATATTCGTCTTGATGCTCTTCTTTCAAAATTCCGATAATCTCGACTTCTGAAGAAATATTTTCAATCTTGATTTCTTCGTCATGAATTTCACTATTATAATCGTCTGAACCCTCTATTTTAATAGTTCCTCTATCTAAAATGTGAGGAGAATCTAATTGTTTTTGCGGATTGTCAACATTTGAAGGAATATTTTCCATTTTTATTTCCTCTAGAGATTTGGTATATTTTGTCCAGAGCTTCAAAAATTTGAAAGCCTCAATAACTATGGTAAACAAATGACTACTTTTGCGTCTCAAAATTGTTTTTTAATTGGGTACCCGTCGCCACGAAAGGTATTTTAAATGTGTCACAGATCAACCGTAGAAAATAGTCTCATTAGAAGCTTCAACCTCGACTGTTAATTCGAAGGCTTGCTGTTTCGTCAAATACGATCAACCACCCAGTTAACCAGTTACAAAACCGGTAAATTCGAAATTTAAAAATCTACATGTATATATTCTCCGTTACATGCGATATACATGTGAAATAATTTAATTTTATGGAAAAAATTCAAAGAGTTGAGTCACTTGAGTGGTCATTTTAATCTTGAAAAATTAAAAACAAAATTTTTCTACACTCTAGAAATCTTCAAAAAATCCGTTATTTTCCAAGTGTTGGCATAAAATCATGCTCTCCTTGAATTTATTGAACTTTTATTTTTGCTATTTGTAATTTCCGAGTTACATTTCAGCGATCAATTTAATATTTGCGGGTTTGTGACACCGACTCTCAGTTTTAACAGGCGCTCAAAGTTTGACGTGGGGGTTAAAAATTTTAAATTTTTCGAAACTTTGCTGAATTTGGTTTCTGGAAATTTTAATTTTTCTAATCGAATTTTGTCGAGGTTTTCAAGGACACTACAATAATATAAATTTAATTTTTCTATCATTACTGGTTTTCCTAAAAATTTTTATCGAAAATGATGCATATGTGTCGAATTTTATCACTACGTCACAAAAATAGAAATCCTGTGATTTCATTGGTCACTTTCTCTATTTGTGACCTACAGTCCCTACCCCCTCGAAATGCAAATAATCCCCTTCAACCCCTCGAAATGCCTGTTTTTTCTGAAAAAGAGGGACTGTAGTGATAAAATACGGAACATAGGCATCATTTTCGATATAATTTTGATTAAGAGGGTAGGTGAATTTTTTTTATTCCGCCAACTTATTTTCAAATTGCAAAAAAAAATACTGTCTTGAAAAGATAAAGCTTTAAAATTACCACCAATCGATTTGAAATTATTTTAATGACTAAAGTTACGTTTAAAAACAATTTTGGAGCAATTCTAAAATGATCCAAAATGGTTGCCAAAAAACCCCTTTAAGAATTGGTGATAATTTATCACCCATAAATAATTAAAATTGATTTGAAACAGATAAAGAAATTTGGTGAAAGTCAATCGTTTTATATCAGGAAATTGCAATAAAAACACAAAAAACGACCCAAATTTTATGTTGAATAAAAATGATTCTTTAAGAACAAAATTTTAAGGTTTCAATGTGAGCTTTTAAATGATCATAATTTCATTATTGTCAAAACTGTGGTCTATAAGGACAGCTGAGATTAAAAATATTTTTCTTGCTCACCGGTCATATTTTCAAAATAGGTTTTTAATACAGTAAGTCTAGGGAGCGCACCGGGCCAATTTCTAAGTTTTGAACGGTTGCTCTTTTTGCTCCAAATCTTACTTTTTGCTTAAACATAATGGCGCAGGTTAGTATCAGCAAAAAATTAAGATCGGGATAAAAAATGTAAAATGCTGTAGATAATTTTCCAACAAACAGTTTTTTGTCTGAAAAATTTAAAGACCTTTATTTTTACTTACCGACAGGCCAAAAATAAAGCTTAGGTTATGACAGCATTTTCTCTTGGTAGTAGAAGAAAACCACATTACTGTTCGAACGACTAAATTTTGAAAAAAATTTCAGAACATTTCCTTAAAATTAAATCTGCTGTCTTAGGTAGCTATTATTAATTAATTGATTTTTGAGCGCAACCTTTCAGCTATTTCGCAAATCTTATTTTCTTCAACAAAATAGCGCAGATCATTTTCTTTGTTCAAATATTTGCCAATCAATTCTTCTGGAGTTTTTGTTTTGTATGAACAGACGAATGTTGCAGTCAAAAAGTCGGTGGCCGTCGAACAGCTACGATAAATAACTTCATCTCCAAGCTAAATTTAAGCATTATATTTTTTATAAACAAAAATTTCAGGAAAACTTCAAACTTCTGGTGGCGCGCCATGGCGCTGGAAAAGCATTGGCGGGAATTTTTTTTAGATGAAGTGGGACTATTGTACTGAAAAAAAATTCCCGCCATTATGATTTTCTACATGTAGTCATAATAAATTATAACTAACAATAACGTAAATTTTTAGTTGATCGACTTTACTTTGCGTTAAAAAAGCTACCTAAAGTATTTTACAATAACATTGTGTCTTAATTTTAATAAAATAATCATTGAATGCTCGCGAAAATTTTCGAATTTTTCTAATATTTTCAGATTTTTTTAAGCTCAACTTTAAAATACTGAAATTTGAGTTGAAAATCGATATTTGTACGAAATATCTACACTTATAATTGTAGGAATGTAAATATTAGAAACTGATTTCCCTACAATTTGTATCTCATTTGAAAAGGTCGAATATAGATAACAATTTTCGTTAAAACTTTGAATTTATGCTTATTTTGATTGGTTATGTTTTTATTTTTTATCTCGGTAAGATAGCTCGGAACTGGCACAGACGATTTTTTTAATATTTTGGTTTAGCATACAGTATGCAGCATAATGTTAGCGCCCTACTAAAAAAACCGAACATTTTTTAAGCATTGTTTTTTTACCTTGAGTTCATCCGAGAGACCAGAATCGAAAGCTGTTTTTGCTGGAAAAACTTCATCAAAAATTATTTCCTTTCTTTTATAAACAGAATTATTTTCGGAAATTTGAGTCTCGATACAAGTCCATCGTCCCATCTTCGATATCAAAAATGATGAATTTCAATCGATCTTACTTTATCACCTTTCTAAAAGAATACATCAGCTTGATAATGTACAGTATAGTGTCTTTAGTTAGACTCGCCCGTAAAGCTGTGAAAGTACTGTCCTACTAAAAGTTCCTTACTGCTCTCGTCTTACCTACGTCTTTTCGAGATTAAACCAATCAAAACGGTGGAATTCAGATTTATCCAAATTTGAAAAAAGGGAGCCAAAAAGTTATATACTGTATATTACATACGTATCGTACCATGGGTCCATGGCGTATTTTTAGGGAACAGTAAAGTACTTTTAAAAACCTTAGGACGCGTCCTACTAAAGACACTTTATTGTGTTATGTGAACAGATTTTTAGAGAAAATTTGTTTATACAATCCTTGACCCCTTATATGTTCAGTTGTCTCTAAGAAAAGAACCTTCTAAGGGGTCAAAGAAGATTATTTTCCTGTGAACTGGCCAAACGATAACCTTTAAAATGAAGTTTATATTCTTATCCAGTTTTTCTTGAAATTCAATTTTAAAATTTATTTTCAAGAATTTAATTTTAGAAAAAATTAAGTGGGAAAATAGACTTTTTAAATATTGGAGACAGCCAGATTTTTCTGCCCAACATAAAATAATTTTTTCATATAAATTTTCAATTCTTGTAAAATCCAGATGACATTAAAAACAGGTGATAGGGCTTGACTTTCACTCGCTCGGGCATGCCACGTAGAATTAATAGCCTAATTGAGTCGCAGTTGAGTCAAATAGATTAATTTGAAAACAATACAAAAAATTATATTGATTTTTGAATTAGGAGTATTACTCTCAGAGTAATAAATCAAAATTCAAATTGTATTTCCTTAACCCCCTCACTCATTTGAGTATTGATATCCTCCTTAGGCACCAGAGCCACTTTTATGGCTCGACTTTGAGTTCATATTATGAAAAAAAAGTTAGCGATATAATTGTTGTCAAGTCATTGAGAAAAAGGATAGACTTAAATTTTTATAAAATTATACATGTATGTTGACAATTAAAATGTTGAGCACTTTATTAATGCTGTGGAAAAGTGATTATTTTTGAACAGTAGAGTTTTGTTAAATTTTTGATTTTAGAAGAATTCACTCTCGAAAAAATAAAAATTCAGTTAAAGACCGCAAAACAAAATCTTGACTGTGGAAGATTAATAATTACATTTCCTAAAAAGTGGCTTCCTCGGAAATAATATCCGATTTTCGGTCTCTTATTAACATGTGTTTTCAAAATTTTTCCAATAGATTAAGAAAAAAGGTAGAATAAAATATATTTTGAACAACTCATATATTTTTTTTTCATTTTTGAAAAATTAATCGCAAACTCTATGGGCGATTTGAACCTTGAACTTTTATTTCAATTATTTTTGTCATTTGCGGTCTTTTAAATAAAATGAAAGCAACTTTTATGGCTCTATGCCCGAGAGGGTTAAATAAATTAATAAGCAAACAATATGAAATTCATAATATTATAAATCTTTTATTACAGTAGGTTTCGACAGTTTGAAATAAAGATTAACGAGTTTTCATAATAAATAAAGAGTCGGTGATAGGATAAGTTTGCAATGTACGTTAAAAACTCGTATCAAATTCGATTATAGGTGAGGTAAACCTTGATTATAAACCTACGAGTAGAAAATTTATATTTTACATACATTAAAAACCCCCGAGTGACCTATAGTCTACTGTGTTTTTTGTCTATAAGGACAGGTATGATTTTCTGAAATTGTCCTTAGCAAAATTTTAACAAATTGTCCCAAGCTAATTTTCCCAAATTATCCTAAGCAATCTGTCCTTAGCTATTTTTCAAAAATTTTTAAATACAATATTATTCCTCAAAAAATATGAAGACCTTTTTTTTAGAAATCAGCATATATTATTAAAATAAACATACTCTGTATCGAAAATCCTGCCTAGTATTCGATTTTCAGAGTGACGTCACAAATAGAGAGATCCAGCTATTTCATTGGTCACTTCTCGAGAATCCAGTCAGTTTGAAGTCATCTAGGGTGGTTACAGTCGCTGATTTCATAAGAGCCCTAGTTTTCTTGGTAACATAGTTCTTTTGATTTTGTGGAGGTCGGGCTCTAATGAAAAATTTCTCAGTACAATGTAGGGAAGATTTACAATAATGACAAAGTTTGTATTCGTGTTTCCCACACATGAACTGCTTACATTCAAGTACTGCACATTGATAATGTGTTTGGTTAGAGCACTCAGTTTCGTAACAATATTGACGCTTTGCATTCCTGAACGAAGAAAGTAAAATATTTCTATAGCGGGATATAAATTTTCCTTCCCTGGTAAATGTCCGGTAAAATCCGGGTAAAAATCAAATGGCAATATTCCGGATAAATTATATCATATTCAGTTATAAAATATTTTTTCGGTCAAACCTCTTAAATTTTCGAATAAAATATTAAGGAGCCAGATTTTGTTAATGACACCAACTGGTTTAATTTTGTAACATGACACCAATTGGCTACTGTCGTATTTGTCTAAGCGGACGTTTTTGAAAATTTTCAAAACGTCCGCTTAGACAAACACGACAGTATATTACTATAGTAATGATGATTTTCGTTTATAAACACAGCTGAGATATTGCCATATTTTACTAAGGTTTTCTTGTCTGGTTTTCAATATTGATACTATAGTTAAAATTTATTTTTGCCGAAACATGATGAAAACCTTTTTTTGTCAAAATTTCTGAAAACAAGGTTTTCATATAAATTTTTGTAAAACAGTTTTTAACAGGAGGCCGGCAATATTTATTTGCACACGTTGGTATATGGGGACAGAAATAAATATTTTTGTTCGAAAATTAAAAAAACGGTAGGCTTTCGAAATACGTCATAATGTAAAATTTTTGAATTTTTTAGAGGATTTTCACAATATATTCATAATTGATACAAATGCAGCAAATTCAAATACTCCACCAAAGGCAATGAATAAACGTCGGAAAACATAGATTGGAAGTCATCCTGAAATAAGACTCATTCATGAGCTAAAAGTATTGTGAATAAATAGAAAAAGTTCAGGATATGTGACTGAAGTATTTAGCTAAAAATCGTGATATTGCGTAGGTTTTGGCACTATTGCGTGATATCGGTCAGTAAAAGAGACATTATTCATTTTGTTGCATTTTGTCCTTTATTCCTATTTTTGCCTGGAAAATATGATGCCATTTTTTATTGCTTTTGTGGTCCAAAATTTCAAAAACAGGTGATTTAGAGAAAAGTTTCCATATGGTCCTTAATTTGCCATATTGTCTTTAATAGATAAAATATCATTAAATGTGCATATTAAATTAATTATATAGTATAATTCAATTAAAAAATTGTTTTTTCTAAGGTTTCGTTATTCGAATGAATGATCGTTTCTAAAACATCTGACCCAACTAACTATGCGCTAAATTTATATCCCGCCTGTTCGTAATTCAGGTTCTTGTACAATAGCAAGCAAATGCTGTACTTATAAAAGCGCAAGCTGTTTATCGCATGCGTTATTCATAAGATGATATTATTTTTTTACAATTTATTGGTTTCCAATTACAACTTTTTTTTGTATATTGCTTCGTTCAATATAGAAATATTTGAAAAATCGAGATTTAATAATTTTAGGATTTTGACAAAATTGAAAACACCGGTGTTAGGTACTGTCGGATTTGTCCGAAAAATGAAAAAAAAAAAAACGTCCGCTTAGACACGAAAATTTTCAAATTACAAGCGTAGGTTTCCGCCCAAAAAACCAAAAAGACAAACGACAGTATTTTTATAAAAATGGCTAACTCTCGCTATTGTACACACATGTTGTTACGCTCTTATGTCTCGCGCGTGAGCAAATTGACAGTTAATCATATTTCAAATATGACATCAGCTTATACTTAATACATATAATCTGGGAACACGCCATGCGGTGCTTTTCACCACGCAATGCGGAACACTAGGATAATTTAGTGTTATAATATTACGTATATTTTCAATGTGGTCCATATAAGTATTTTAGAAACTACAGATAATTTATACCTATAATAAACGATTCCGATTTTTAAATTCAACAATCGAATCGAGCCAAAAATCATGATTTTTGGAAATATTTTACGTAAAAAATAAACTGTCCAAAATTTGATCATGAGATTTTACAATTAATTTAAAGGCTAATTGTCGCTGATTTCAAAGCTCACACTGAGGCTGCGCTCTTTCACGCGATTTTTGACTGACTTTTAGGTGGGTCGAGCTCTTGACAAAATTTATCAGTACAATGAAGCGAAATTTACAATAGTGAGAAATTTTATATCATGTTTCCACACATGAATTGCTTACAATTCTAGAACAGCACATTGGTAAAGTTTATTTTTGCAATCCGTATGCCAACGCTTTCGCTTTTCATTACGGAAAGGAAAGTAAAATATTTTTCGGGCAAGTCAAGGATTTTTGTACAATCAAACAAATACTGGTACTGTGCGAAGAGCAAGCTGCTTTTTCGCAAATGTCATTCATACATGGGATAGCGTTGTCTTTTTACAATTATGGGTTTTGTCCATTACACACGCTTGTTTTTGCATATGTATTTTCGAACTATTGAAATATTTGAAACGGATCGAAATTTGAGGTAATATTGTAACTTTCAATTAAAGTAATTGGTGTGCGTCTATAAGGACAGCTAAATTTCCATATTGTTCGCATTTTTGGCTATATCAAAATCCTGCCTATTGCTGATTTCAATCAGCGATCATAGTTGTACTGTTCAAAGTTACGACGCCTGATAAAATTAACGCATAGGCAGAATTTTCGATATAGTGTCTTCTCTTCAAAATGTTTTCAAAATTTTGGAAGCCATTTATCGATAAAACATTTATTTGTCGAAATGTCCTTATAGGAGACACGCTCAAAAAAGCTTAGAACACATCAAATTTTATTATTGGTGATATTGAAAACTTATCGAGAAGTGAGATCTTCGAAAAAATTTGAATTATATTGTTATATACTCTTATTTGAAGTTCCTAAGATTATCTCTCAGAATGTCTCTTAGTCAGCGATTGTACTTTTTTTGAAAATTTTTGAAATTATTTGACGATAAAAAAAATGAATATTTTATGTGTCCCAGAGGAGAGTAAAACGCGATGTTTTGTTAATTTCTAAACGTAGACTGAGTCTACTAGACTCACAAAAAATTTATTAAATTAAACAAATAAAAATTCATTAATGACCTAAAGGTGTTTCTTATGAATTTCGGCTTTCAAATTAACCTTAAGGGTATGGTGGTTCCTACATTTTCTGCAGTTATTATGTCATAAAAATGCAACAAACCAATCGTTAATGTTAAAAAAGCACAAAAGAACCCAAATAAGAACAAAAAATTTTTCGAAATTTTGGAGCTTCTTCAATTTTTTTCTTAAGAAGTTAAGACTAAAGTATTATTTTCAAAATTAAGTACAAAATAGCGTATGTTTAAATTTGACCACTAAAACTTCAAAATTTCGACTTGACGTAAGCCAACTTTCTCTTCAGTGTTTTACCAGCTTTCTTATGAGCCTACTTTCGAAAAAATCAAAGAACATTTTTTTTCGGAAATTTCGAAATTGAATAAAACGACTCCTCAGAAGTTTCTATTTGTTTTGAGCTACCGTTTCCGAAAATTTGAGTGAATTTCGAAATTTAACCTAGGTGATAGATTTTCTACAAACTGGCTAACCTGAATTATATCCTTGAAGCCTTGTTTGGCTAATATTTTATCGAAAATATGTCAAATTAGGAACCACCATACCCTTAAAAACCTTAAAAGTTCGAATAAAAATATTTATTTTCAGATTTTACATTTGCATTCTAAATAAGTTAACTAGCTTTATAGAGAATTTTTCTTCGCTTCTTATATTAAACATATGACCGAAATCAGCGATCAAACCAACTCTATAAAAAATTAATATATTATTTTTACTGATTTGTTAATATATTTCGAACGGAGGAGATATCGTTTCAGTGTTTTTTGAGGAGGCTTATTGAAGGTTCTTGTGTGGCGTAGGTTGTAATTAATTATATTTTAATTACTCCTGAATTGATCGAGAAACCGTGTCGAAAATCTAGAAAAACAGCTAGATCAGCGACACCCGCACCCATTAAAGTAAAAAACAGAATAGTTAACAACAAATATTTTTACACAAGATCGGGAAACTTCTAAAGTGTTGTTAAACATTTTTGTGTGAAAATATTTGTTGTTAACTTTTCTGTTTACTCTAAAACATGTTTTAACTGCATATTTTCTGTCTCAATTTATACAGTGTATAATGACATCTCGCCCGACCAAAAGTTGTAAAAAATCTTTAAAAATTATCCCGTTCCTTGTCTAATTCAATTTGTCCTTCGGAATTCAAAGTGGTATATGAAGGCTGTACTTTTTGCTGGGGAGCATTTGTAGCATTACTAACATGAAACATGTCTGCATTTCCTCCACCGGAAACATTTGTTAAATCACCCACATCAAATATTCTTGTCTGCTCGGGAGCATATTTTATTTTCCTCTTTTTGGCTGTTTTTGAAGTGAGAACCGCCGGATGTAAGACGTCGTGATGTTCGAGTGAGTTAACATATTCTTCAGTAACCTCTTCTTTAATAATTTCAACATTTTCGGAATTTTCTGATTGATTCTGGGGATTGATTCGATCCGATCCCGATTTAGAACACTCGAAAATTGAGCTAACATTGGCAGAATTTTCAATTTTTATTTCGTCCATATCCTGATAAGCTTTCTGGTAACCACCCGTTAGAAATTTGAAAACTTCAATAACAATACTGAAGATATGACTTTGTTCATGCTCAATATAATATGTCGGTATGAAATTCATATTATGAATAGAAGTATTAGAAGATAACTTAAATAAAAATGCGTAGGTTTTGCCGGTTTTGTCCGCTTAGACTTGTGTCCACTTAGACAAAAATCACAGTACCTTGATTTGCGTCTACAGGACAGCTGAGATTTTTCCATATTGACCTTATTTTTCAAAAAAAATGTAATGCCATTTATCGATAATAATTTTTTTGTGACAAAAAATAATGAAGAAAAGGCATTTTGTCCCTTATGGTCCTTATAGAGCACTATCTGCAGAATTAAAAATGCCAGATAACATTATTTAGGCTCATGGGGTCAAACCTTCCCGAAAAAACCTAGTTATGGCCCATAGCCTATGGGTAGGGTGCGCAGCGGTACAACTACAGAGAGAACCACAGTAGTTGATACAAATTAGTTTATCTCACGGGGGTTGTTAACCCAGAAAAAACGATTCCGGGCAGAAAAAAAAAGTTTTTGGCCATCTAGAGGTCTATGGGCCATAGGTAGGGTCTTATGACATAACTAATGGCCATATTGTCCCGATAGCACACCATAGAAAATTGCGGATTCATTCTCCGGAAAAAAATAACTTCTCGAACATATACTAGTAGTTTTAAAAGGAAGGTACGGCATATCACGTGATACTAGCTGACAATTATATATCTTTTGGAATCGACGCACAAGAATCTGCGCTACGTCCTTGTTTGGTCTGACAAGATTTATGTATAATCAATCAAAAGTTATTTCAATAAGTACAAAATTTTGTTGAAAAAATCACGATTATTTAGAAAAAATAGTTATTTTTCTTAATAAAAGCCTATTACGGGGGGGGAATATCGCCGAATTTGCCGAAAACGTACTCAATTTGGCAAAAAACTTCCTGGGATATAGGCCCCCAGTATAAAGGGGGTGCCCAATATCGCCGAAATTTTTTCGCAAAAAATTTTCGGCGATATTGAGACCTCCCTGTATCACACTTAATTATTTTAAGGTAGATGAGTTGTCAATTTTTGATTGATTGAATTAATTTTTGCAGTAAATAAAATTTCTGATGGAAAATTTCAAATAGAGATTTCCGAAGAAAAATATCCGTATCTAGAGAGTCTAGACACTAATAAATTTTTATTCTAAGTGATAGACATGCACAAATCACTTTCCTCAAAACTTTATCGCACATTGTTGATGTCTTCTTCCAAAATAATGTTTTCTGGAGTGAAACATAGGCGAAAAATTCTAAAAAATTAACCCTCCGTAATATTGTAACCAAATATCTAAAAAAATCACATAATTTTTTTGCAACCCAGCAAAATTCTAGAATAATGTTTTTGCCATTTTTTAGGGCTTTAGGTTACTTTAGCCGATATATCGGCTCTGTGCTCGCAAGGGTTAAAGAAAGTAAATTATTTAGGTTCTAACTACCTTACATAATTTTTTGAGCACAACCTGTCAGCTATTTCACAAATCTTATGTTCTTTGACGAAAAAATGGAGATCATTTTCGGTGTTCAAGTATTTTCCAATCAATTCTTCCGCTGTTTTCGTTTTGTATGAACATACGAATTTAGCAGTAGATAACTCAGTCGCACTCGGAGAGCTCCGAAAAATTATTTCATCTCCAAGCTAAATATTTTACTTTATTATTGTAGGAAATGAAATAAAAATTTGGAAAATTAACAATTGATATTTGTTATGGATATGAAAATTGGGAATGATTATTTCGAATACAATTTTCAAATAAATTTCTAGGAATTTAAAGGAATTAAAAAGTGGGTCTTAGGCTCATATTCTTAAGTTTTTTTTCTGGTCATTTTCAGTTCTTGGATTTTTTAATTGAATTAGGTGGCAGGCAACACTGTAAAACCCGATTTGAAATATTTAAAGAAGTTTTTCCACAACGAATTATACGAGATAACGAGTCGTAGGGACCGAAAAAATGAGACTCGGGCTCGAATATAAGAAGTATTTTTGGACTTTGAGTGCAGTTTTTTCTAGAATCAACGAAAATAATCACTCTCTAATTCGAAAGTGGTTTTCGTTAAGGACAGCTGAAATTTTGTCATATTGTCCTTAACTTTTGGTACTATATTGTCCTTATTTTTGAAAATTGTTCTCAAAAGTTTTCAAATAACGGGGAAGAGCTGAAACCATAAGCCAAAGGTTTTAAACACCATAATTTTTCCAAAAAACATAAAGACCTTTATTTTTTTGCTCTTTAGTCAAACATTTTCGAAAAACAGGTGGTTTATCGACAAATTTGCAATATTGTCCTTATAGACGCACACTCCAGTATGTATGTTCTTAGAGACCATTTTACCAAAAAAGTGTGAGATTGAGCACCAAAACAAGATGCAATAATTCACAATTAATTGGCAACCATTACCTCTTTAATACCACCTATAAATATTTAATTACCTTCAGTCCATCAGACGGTATACCTAAATTTGTGGCTGGAAAAACGTCATCCAAAGTTACCTCTTTTCTTTTATATACAGAATTATTTTCAAAAATTTCTCTCTCAATACAAGTCCATTGACCCATTTTCGATGAAAAAACAGCCAATTTAACTTTATGAGAAACTTATTTTTTCACTAAAAATCTGCCTTCTTTTGTTTTGTATAGACAAAAAAGATAGATTAGGTGTCTCGGGTTCGTTTTTATATTTTGACTGGAGCAAACTCGCACCGTATGGGCAAATGAGAAATTTGTCTCGATCATAATATAAACAGATTAGCCATCTAATTTATTTTTTAGTTTCTCCCAAAAAATGAAATGCAGTTATAACTAGCTGGTTAATCTCTTTGCGACTACCAAAGCATAATCCTTCGATATCGAATGAAATATTGAGACATCTAATCTAGCTTTTTGCCTATCAAAAATTTGGATTCTAAACACAACGAATCGACAGATTAGGTGTCTCAAGATATTTTGAGATAAGCGGGGTTTTGATTGGACAGAGAAGACAGAGTCACGTAATTACGCGTAACCACATTTTCAAAAGAAATTTTAGGGAGTATCAGACGGGGCCTATGTCTTTTGATGCATAATTGATAGGAAGCTAATTTTAGCTGAATTAAATGTTTTGAAATTGGTTTGCTTGCGAAAAAATTAAAATAACTAAACGCTAAAAGATATCGAAAAACGCTTTCCTGCGATTTAAAATTTACCATTATCTACTTTGGAGAAATTATTTTTTTTACATGAAAATCTCAGTGCTCTAAATGAAGTTGTGTTGACGACATACTGTATGTCACATACAGTATGGTAAAAAAATTGTTCGAGACCAACAAGGAAAATTTCTATGGATCAAAATCTATAATTGGCAAAAGAATTACTTTCAATCCGGAGGAAATTGGAGCTTTTGGTCTCGAACAATTTTTTTACATACTGTATCATTACTTTGAGAAAGCGACCAATTAAATCGCGGGATTCTTGAATTAAGTCGACAATCGAGTTTTGTGATTGGACACTGGCTCTAAGTTATGACGCGTGCTGAGAAAGGCGCAATAGAGACAATTTTCGATATATATCCAAACAAAAGTCATTTAAACATGTGATTTTTACGATTTCGGCCAAATTCATCGAACTTAATTAATTAACTCAACAAAAATACAGATTAGGAGTCCAACCTTTTTTCTTCTATTTGTGAGAGAAAAAATGATTCACAGGGTTTCTTGGGATGTTTTCGCTACAGCCGTCCGCACTTGTAGAACAGACGATTTGAAATAAGGAATTTCAAAAATAAAAATCGGTTTTAATGTGTTCAAGCTATGTTGTAGAGAATTTTTTTCTGGTCATTTTGATGTGTTTCAAACTTTATCAGTGTCAAAAGAAATGACGCATTTTTGTTCATCCGAATAGTGACACTATACATATTAGTTAATAATTTATAGTGTGATTGTGAAATGAAAAATTACGAGAAAAAAAATATTTGAACAAAATAATATAACCTCGAAAACATAAATCAGGAAGAACCAATTTTCACATTTTTGTGACCTTAAATGCATCACGTCGACCAAACTAGGGACAAAATTCTTGCAATCTGTGTCTGAGCGTTTTTTTTTGCAGAATTATAAAACTCAATCACAGTAGATATTTCGCAAACAATCTCAAACTCTTTAGAACACTGTGGCATTTAATCAGGAACAACCTTTTGGGGGAAAAAAAATGTTTAAAGCAAATTTTCAAACCAAAAACTTAAAATTTCCCAATTTTATTAAAAAGCGTGACGTATAATAAAAAAAAGATATGCTTAAACTCGCAAAATAACTATGTATTCAGCTATTTCTGATGATTACTAATTTGAATTATAGGTGATAATTTTCTGGTAGGTTTTTCAAGATCGAGAATGATTTTCAAAATAGGAGATGACATCTGACGTAAAAGTGTCATCAATAAGGTTTTCCAGAACTCATACACGAGTAAAAAATAATCTTAATTTTGACAGTTCTTAAACAAGGCAAAAATATGGCGATTAGGCATCTGAGCATGAAAACCCTAATCGCAGAATTCATGAGACCAAGAAGGAGACTTTCCATCATATATTTGTGATACGTTTCAAAGATCCAGGAAGCTGAATCATTCGTCTACCTGGTTGATTTTGTATAATGTGATTTGTGGTCTCTTTGTCAAGAAATAAAATACTGAGACAATTAACATGTATCAGGCCTCCATCATAGCCTGTATGCACATTTTTTCTGCTATTTATTCTCAGTCATGAAGCCCAATAAATTAGGCACACAGTTTTTAACTCCTACGATGGCAAACTACTTTGGACTCACATGTTTTCATGGTCACGCGGTGTTAAAATCAAGCGTATAACCGTAGATTTATTATCAAAATATATTTTTAACTTTAATTATGGTAATCAAATAATTTGCTACAATCGTGCACAACTGTTTAGTACTGTTTAACTAGCACTGATGATGCTACATGGTAGTCGAAATATATACTGTAACAATAAATATTCACCATATTTAAACTATCATGAAAGTTTGAACAGAGTTAGAAGGAAATTGCTAATGCACTTGAGTGATTTGTACTTCCATTTGAATCAAAACCATCCAGTAAGCAAGAAAAGTCAAAATATAATCCTTGCTTGAGAAATATGATTAAATATTATTTATATGAATTATACACAGTGTCCAGCCTACATCGGTTACGGGGCCCCTGTGCCTTTTTTCGGTGCAGACCAGCTCGATGGAACTTTTTTGAGTCAATGGGAGGGGCGTGCGAGAGCTAAAGTTTGTGGGCCTGGGTGCATTTTGACAGATACGGATATGGGCTCTTGACGAAAAACTTTTTATTGGGTTTATATATTCTTCTCAATATACCATCAAAGTAATGTTTCATAATCCAGGCAAGTTTTGACTAACAGAATTTCCGAATTATTGCTTAAAGAAAAATTGGAGTTCGAATTAAACTTTTCGAATTCGACAAATCATGAAGAATTTTTGAAAAAAGTTCAACACATTTAAAAATGCCTATAATTTTTGTTCACAATTTTTTTACAATACTATGTTATCAAAATTAACGAAATAACACTTAAATATTTAAATGACCACTCTAACTTTAGCGTAGTGAACCCACAATGATGTTTTATATGCTATTTGAAAAATCATATGACATGGTTTTTTGATTTTCGGTCAAAAATAATTGGAAATATTTTGAAAATGTTCCTCATTTCTTGTTCAAAAATTTTCAAACTTTTTTTCTGGAATCACGAGCTGAATTAACCCATAATGCCACCTTTTACTTTATTCAAATATGTCCTCGTTTTGTTTCTTCGCTCTTGTTTATACTCTGAATCATAATTTTTGCAACGAATTACGGTTTGGGAGAAATCGATTGAAGCCCTCGTCAATCAAAAATAAAATAATTTAATTCACTCAGACTTGCAAAATTGTTAAGCCGTCTCGACCACCAAATTCAATTTATTTCATTCATCTCATGAAAAAAATATTTCTTACGATGTGCAAAAATTTTGTTTTTTTTCGAATTTTTTGGGAATTTGACGTAAAAATAGTATAAAATCATAAAAAATAAATTTAATTCGGTGGTTGAGATTGTTTTTTTCGGTTTTTTATTAATAAAAATAGAAAAACTATTTTACCTCAATTTTGACACCTTCAACCGAAATCTCCCGTTTTTTTAGTGTTTTTTCAAAAAGACAATTTATAAAGGAAAAATAATCGATCTGAAAAAATCTGGTCATACGAAAGAAGCTCAAAAGTGCCAACTTTTATTCAAAAAAGTTTTTATCCGAAAATTTCGAAGTGGCAAAAAGTTTCCCATCAAGAGAAAAAAAAATCAAAAGAGTGCAAATCTGTCAAAATGCATCAATGCCCTTAAGGGGGTTGACGACTCTGATTTAATAAAAGCCTTAGAGGCATTGAAAATGCTCAAAATTGATACGAGGTGATAATTACATGTACTAAGCACCCAATTATCAAAAATTTTTTTCGAAATTTTTGCATTTTTTCAATTTTTTTCTAAGTATTATTAAAAGATGAAGTTAAAAAATAACGTTTGCTCGAATTTGACCACTAACAATTCAAAATATCGACTTGACGAAAGCCAACTTTCTCATCAGTGTTTCACTGGATTTCTTTTTAGCTTACTTTCGAAAAAATCGAAGCACTTTTTTTCGGAAATTTTGTCGAAAATGACCAAAGAAAAAAAAATCATTAAAGAATATCTTGAAGACCACACATTGTAGAACGATATCCATTATGATGCCCGGGTTACACTAAAAACTTATTTGCCTGTTAAAAGAATAGGGATGATTCATACTGGATATATCCTTTTATCACACTTTGCTTAGAAAGCGCTGCCACAACGTTAAAAGGAGTAGTGGCTACGCATTCTAAGCAAAGTGTAATAAAGGGATATAGTTGAATATAATGTAATATGTGAACAAAAATATCACATCCTGCAAAATAATTGAAGATCACTGATTGCTCGACCAATCAGAAACAAGCTTCAAAATAGTGTGATATTCTGTCTCAAAAAGTCTTTCACTCCTTGGGTTTTGAAGATAGGAAAATTACATTTTATGAACCACGAAATACGTACGCAGGTTGTTACTATCGTTTTCAAAACTTGTAAATACATTCGTCNAAAAAAATGTTACTATCGAAACCTTAATCTCGGTGTTATTATTCGAGAAGAATACTTTGAATTTAGGAAAATCTATTAATTATGATCAAAATGCTGAAAACCGAGACGATATATTTTCAAAACCATAATAAAGATCTGTCCTGACAAAGTATGAAGATTAAAATACCCCAGTTTGGTTCAAATTGTCCATATTTTCGACAAAAGGAATTTTACAGTATTTGATGGCAAAGACTGTGATAAAAGTTCAAAAAGAAAAAAAACACTTTAGGAGATTAACTAAGATTTGATGCCAGTGTTTTACAAAAACATCATGTTTCATCCTTTACAAGCAGATCCTTTTAAATGATCTTTCTTTCGTATTGATCTTCTTGTCTCTGCAATATACACTGCAAGAACACACGGACATACAGCTGATAAATAATATTTTGAAGTACTGGGGGAAATAGATTTTAAAAATTTGTCATTTGGGCTTATGTGATCAGAAATCTCATGAATGTGTTTCAAACTTTATCAGTGTCAAAAGAAATGACGCAGTTTTGTTCATCCGAATAGTGACACTATAATATTGTATAATAATTTATAGTGTGATTGTGAAATGAAAAATTACGAGAAAAAATATTTGAACAAAAATAATTATAACCTCGAAAACATAAATCAGGAAGAACCAATTTTCACATGTTTTGTGACCCTTAAATGCATCACCGTCGACCAAACTAGCGACAAAATTTCTTGCCAATCTGTGTCTGAGCGTTTTTTTGCAGAAATTATAAAACTCAATCACAGTAGATATTTTCGCAAACAATCTCAAACCTCTTTAGAACACCTGTGCATTTAATCAAGAGCTGAAAATAAGGCATTTGTTCGACAACGGTATTCATTTAAAATATCACGTGACCGTCTAAATAAAAAAAAAATATGCTTCAAACGTCGCAAAAATGAACATATGGATTCAGCTATATTCTGATGATTACTAATTTGAATTAATTAAGGTGATTAATTTTCTGGTAGGTTTTCAAGATCGAGAATGATTTTCAAAATAGGAGATGACATCTGACGTAAAAGTGTCATCAATAAGGTTTTCCAGAAATCATACACGAGTTAAAATAATCTTAATTTTGACAGTTCCTTAGACAAGGAAAAAATATGGCGATTAGGCATCTGGAGCATGAAGAACCCCAATCGCAGAATTCATGAGACCAAGAAGGAGACTTTCCATCATATAATTTGTGATACGTTTCAGATCCAGGAAGCTGAATCATTCGTCTACCTGGTTGATTTTGTATAATGTGATTTGTGGTCTCTTTGTCAGAAATAAAAATAACTGAGACAATTAACATGTATCAGGCCTCCATCATAGCCTGTATGCACATTTTTCTGCTATTTATTCTCAGTCATGAAGCCCAATAAATTAGGCACCAGTTTTTAACTCGTACGATGGCAAACTACTTCTGGACTCACAATGTTTTCATGGTCACGCGGTGTTAAAATCAAGCGTATAACCGTAGATTTATTATCAACACATATTTTTAACTTTATATATGGTAATTCAAATAATTTGCTACAATCGTGCACAACTGTTTAGTACTGTTTAACTAGCACTGATGATGACTACATGGTAGTCCTGTACCTACTGGTTTTTCCTTTCTCACAAACACGAAAGTATCTCCAAACCGCTCGCAACGACCCTCTCTACAACGCAACCTCCGTCACGCACCCACTTTCCTCAAGGATTTCTATTGGCCATCTTTAACCTTGGGCCTCCGGTTTAACATAGACAGTTCTAAAAGTCACAAACTTCGCACAAATACCAGGATAACATAAGCATGCCGTACGGCGCACAGAACAGAAGAGAGGAAAATAATGTCCCACAAAATCTTAACGAGCTTCACTTTTACTAGAGAACTTTGTTCAACAACTTCAATTTTTTTGCAGATTCACATATACCACATTGTGACGCTTTTATATTTTACAAATTTTAACAATGCTAAATCTACCCTACCAATTCGTCGTTAATTATGGCACTTTAGTTGTCAGAACTCGCGGAAAATAAGAGTTTTTAAATTTTCTTATTCAACATTTCTGACTTGCTATAAAACTTTTTTTTAAAGGAAATTGTTTTATAGGACAGTTAGAAAATTCTTTGTATAATATTAGTTATCTTGAAAAATATATGTTGATAATGAATCGTCGTGTTATATGCTTGATTCAAATGCAACACCACGTGGTGCAAACGGACACCTAACGGTCCAGAGATTGTCGGCTACTAACGGGAGTTAAAATGACCAGGAAAATTCTCTACAAGGATAGCTGAACACATTAAAAACCGATTTTTTATTTGTTGAATCCTTATTTACAATCGTCTTTTAATATGGTGAATAATTTATGTGTACATGCTATCATATTTCG
>SCLH01002272.1:22774-37496 GCA_004367855.1 Oikopleura vanhoeffeni
AAGAGGAGAGATCAAAGGGGGTGTCAGGGCAAGCTTTGTGGGAACTGTGTATGCTAAGAAAAAAAACTGTAGATATTTTCTGGGTAATTCAGTAATTCAAAAAATGATTGGCAAATACCAAAATGTTCTAGCTACCACGGTTTCTCCGTTATCGGCGCATTATTTGCAACCTAATTTAAGGTCGTGGGGAAACCGTTTTGACAAAAAAATATTATTTTAACTAAATGAAATACGGCGAATCTAAAATCAAAACAAGAAGTTCGTATCTTGTCTAGTTTTTTTCTTTAGGATTTTTGAAAATCTCGAAAAACAAATAAAATTTTATATATTTTCTCGAAATAGTTTGGCGAGTTTCAGAATTCTCAGTTGATTATAAAAACTTGTAAATATTTTCTGGGTAATTCAGTAATTTAAAAATGATCGCGAAAACCAAAATTTCCAGCTACCACGGTTTTGTCGTTATCGGCGCACTATTAAAAACGAATTACAGGTCGTTTCGGTAACCGTTTTTGATTGAAAAAATATTTAATTTAGCTGAATAAAATACGGGCGAATCGAATAATCAAAACTAGAAGTTCGTATCTGTCTAGAATTTTTTTTTATAATTTTTGAAAATTTACAAAAAAATTTACAAAAAAATTAAAATTTATATTTTTTTTGAAGTAAGATTGGCATATAGAAATGGTTAGATATCTATCATGTTGAATACCATTAGGTTATACAGATTGAACAATGAAAGTTCTACATTGAAGATGTATTAAGAAAAAGTATAACATGTATGATTAACTCCTACTGTAACTATCTTGTTAGACAATAATGTATTGAAAAGAATAATAGTATTTGGGTGAAGCTATTATGTAATACTATCTGTGTCTGTATAAAGTACAGTGTTTATAATGTCTGATAAAGTACAGTGTTATAATATCAACGTATATATATTTATTTTATGTGAGAACAAAAATAAATGTTCTTAGCTAGTAAGCTTTTTTGTTTCAGAAAAATTGTAAATTTTTTTCTTATGAAAATTTATTTGACACTTCAAACCTGAGTCAATATGTAAATAAGGCTTTCACATCATGCGCAAATCATCGCTTATTTTGTTAATAGACAATTAAAAGGTTTTTATTCACACATGCTATTACACAAAAATTATCCAGAAAAATTATGAAAATAAAATTAATTTTCTTATCAAAATCTAAAGGTCATAAACATTGAAATTAAATCGTAATTTCACTCTCACTCAAAATAAAGTAGATACGAGGTTAAAACTTTCAAAAATGAATTCGCAGAGGTCGATTTACTATTAATTCTGATTTTGAAATATTTTGAAGCAAAAATAAATTTTACAAGTTCGTAAAAGTGCACCTGTTACGTAACCAGATGGAAAAAAAAATGTGTGCACTATTTTTTTTCTTAAGTGTTCAAGGAACATATAATCGTGTCAAAAAAAAATTCTGTCGAAAATTCACGGAAGAGATAGATTTTGAAAAAACTAGTAAAATTCAATATTTTTGGCGCTCAAGAGCATTCTAGAGAAATATTCAAAAAACTTGCACATTTTTCTTCAGAAAGTAGTTTTGCTTCAGTTGTTAAAATTCAGTTAACTGTCATATAATATTGACGGAGGAGTAGACTTGAAAAATCGTCGTTTTCTGAATATTTTTGCTCTCTTTTGCAGAAGAAAATTTCGAAAATATTTTTGACAATTCAATTATTGCGTAAAATTGTCTGAGGTTTTCAAAACAAATTGTATTTATTGTCATATCTAGTTTCTGACAATTGACGATCAAAGTCGAAAATGACCAAATAAGCTTACCCTGACCACCCTTAAGAAGGTGGTCATTGCAAATGGGTTGGCAGTAAAACGGAAAAAAACGAAAACGGCAAAAAAATTCACATTTTGGCATTTTTGGCCTAGAAAAGTTTTTTTTTCAAAAAAATTATTTGGATTCATGTACTTTAGAGCGCGATTTAGATCCTAAAAGTACATAATCAAATAGCAATACACATTTTGGTGAGCTGATTAAGTGAAATAGGCTTTTTTTGAAAACAATATTCATTCGGTGCAATTTTCAGAATTTATCCGTCCAGAAAACTTTTCAAAGTTTCTTTTAGGATCTAAATCGCGCTCTGAAGTACATGAATAGAATAATTTTTGAAAAAAGTTTTCAAGGCCGAAAATGCCGAAATAGTGATTTTTTGCCATTTTCGTTTTTTGCCGTTTTACTGCAACCCGCAAAATGAGGCTCTAGAAACAAATTTTCCAATTTTATTTTTATGCCTTTTTATGAAAATATGGAAAATAACAAGCATTTTGGTACTCGTTTTATTTTGATACATGGCTAGGAAAGGACTTTTTGATGAGTTCAAAAATATTTCGTATGAAAAATGTTGAAATTTTTGATTTTTGGAAATTTAAAACACGATTTACAGAAAAACGAGTCAGAAATTTAGACAAAATCAACTTGGTGTTTTGCACGGGACTCTTCAGCTGCACATTTATCTAGGTTTCGATTGTGTGACTTTTAAATCCAGGGAGGAGATACATTTTGATTGAGACCCCTAAACAAGGGCAAAATAACAGTTTTTTGGTGATACTTAGAGCAATTCAAGAATTTTCAAAAACACCACTTGGTGTTTTGCTCACGTTCTGTCCGGTTAATTTGAGTCATAATTCATTGTTGTGGTAAGATAGTATTTTGGGCTATATAGTTTTTCGGCTATATCACAGAAAAATTGAAAGTTTTTGGACATTTCTAGAATTTTTATGAGATTGAGCTTCCGGTTCAATAAAAATATCATAAATTTATGATAAGATCGTCAGAAAAAAAATTTCAGGCATTTTTTTGTACTATAAATTTTAATTAATTAAATATCTCATATGCAATTTCGCCAACTTTGAGGTATTTTTCTGATTTGAAAAAAATAATAATTTTTGAAATAATTTTTTAATAAACATACACGTAAGATGATATTTCTGAGCGATTACCGGTAATTCTTGTCCCCAAAAATGAATTCAACTCTAGAAAGTCGATATTTAATTAATATAGGAAAAAATTTATAGCCGAAATACTATCTTACCATTGTTGTACCTAAAATCTCAGATACAGTTTGAAAAAATAATTCCGTTATTTTTGTGAGCACGTTTCTGATTGGACGAGCCATCCGTCACTTTTAATTTATTTTTAGATGCAAGATTTTTGTTCAAATATATCAGAGAGTATCAGAGAGAGGTAATGTTTGATCCGACGATTTGTACTTTTGCTACAATGGTCATTAAAAACCCCATTTTTGCCTTGAAATGCGACGAACACCCCTTAAAGTGTACATAATCCCTTTTGACCCCTAAAAGTGCAATTTTTTCTGAAAAGGTGATGACCCTTTAAAGTGCATATTTCATTTTTGCACATTACGTAATCAACTTTTTACGTACAAAATGTTATTTGATTATCTCTATCGATGATCACCTGTAAATATGATATTTCCGATCGTTTTTGACGCGTAAATGGGTTCATTTGTTTAATTGTCAGTATGAGAATCAAACGAAGAATTTTTAGTAAAACAAATTATAAGTTATAATTGGTTGCACGTTAAATGTCTAATTTTTAAAATGTCTAATTTGTGAAGTGTGTAGTACACTGTGTACTTTGTAAAATGTCTTAGACATTATGTCTACCACTTTTTATTGAAAATTTCAAATGTTAATTTGATTCATTAATTAAATATCTGGAGAGGTTCGCGTTAAACCAAAATTTTCAAAAATGACCAAATAGTAGACGTTTTACAAAGAAGACATTTTTGTTCGACCCCTTGTAAATGTTGACTATAATCAAGATCCTAAGAAATATTTGTTGTACTAGAAAGTTTTTGATAAAATAGAAATAAGATAAGTTAATGCATAATGCGTAATTTACACCACCAGGTGTTAAGCCTATTCCAGAAAAAACTAACTATTCTCGAATGGATAATAAAAAATTCACTTCGAGAATGTTCTTGGTTAAAAAATTGTTCTTTATTTATTGAACACATAAAAAATGATTATTTCTACATTTTCTTATCAGAAATTTGACTTTCTACAGGATGCCAAATTAGGTAACTTACGTTTCAATTGAATTACACAAACAATTTGTGTACACATTTTTGAGTTACAAACTTTAGTATTAAAACTTTACAAACTTTAGTATTAAAAACTGTCTTATGATTATGGTAGCCGTTTTGGACAATAATCAAAAGCTTAAGTTTTTTAAATTGACAATTTCAATTTATTCTTAGTATCATTTAGTTTACAGCACTCATTTTTGATACAACTGAATTACAGTACAGGAGATGGCCTCAATATATGCGAAAGTTTTTGGGCATTTTCGGCGATTTGGGCACTTTCGGCGATATGGAGACAGAAATAAAGTACTTCGTTAAAAATGAAAAACGCGTCGGCGTTCGAAATGACGTCATTATTTAGGAAGTTGTTTTCAATTTCATAAGGAATAAGTCCTTAGGAGTTTAACATTGTTAAATTAACAATATGTTTTAATGAGATTAAATACCTTAACATGGATAAATTACACAGTATAATTAAAAACTCCACCAAACGCAATCAAATAAAAAAAATTGATTTAAGAAATTTTATCTTAAAATATGACGTCATGCATGACGCACTCAAAGTTATTAGTAAAGTTTTATTATATCGTAAAAAGTAATAAAAATCGCAAACGCCTAAGCAATTTTGTAGATATTTGCTCATTCGGTGATATTCAGCCGGCGATATCCCTTTATCACTTTTTGGTTAGATTGCGTAGCCACTACTCCTTTTAACGTGTGTTTTTAACGTTGTGGCTACGCAATCTAACCAAAAAGTGATAAAGGGATATGGCCTCTATTTTCCTCACGACACAAAAAAGTCAGTTGACCGATCGGCAAGATTTTCGCAACATTTAATTTTAAACTTAATTTTTCTCAAATTTTATTATTAAGTGATGGCAGTAAAATATAAATCTACAAAACGAAAGACTTATTTAAATAAAAAGCAGTTAAAATTTATTTTTCGTTTCGTGACAAGTAAACTTCTACGAATTCGTCGTCAGAAAGTTCAAAATCTTCTGGGACTCTTTTCAAAGTCGCTTTTCCTACATTTGCAACTATGTCTTCTTCATCTGAATCTTCAAAATCTCTTTTTAAATATTTGTTTTCTTTTCTTTTGGGAATTTTCGAGGCTGGCCTTTGAATTTTATTCTTGATACGATATTCGTTTATAACATCATATTTTTCAAAGATTTCGCCGTCTTCTAAATCGCTGACATCAGAATAGACTCTTTTGGTGATTATGGAAGCAATTTTTTTAGACTTTCCTTTTTTCTTGCTCATATAAGCTTTTGAGATTGACTTCAGCAACTTATCAGATTCTTCTTGGTTTTTGTCGGGAAGAATTTCTTTATTTATTTCAGAAGAATTTTCACGTTTTTGTGCTTCAAAATTATGAGTAACCAGTGCTGAAATCATTTGATTTGTTTTTTTAAGCATATCAGATTTTGGAACTGATTTCTGCAGGTCTTCAGATTCTGTTTGTTTTTTCACAGGAGGAATGGATTTATTTATTTCAGTGCAAGAAGAAATTATGCTATCCTTTGCTTCAAAAATATCTGAACCGACTGCTGAAATAATTTGATTTGTATTTTTGGGAATATCAGATTTTGGGACTGATTTCTGCAGATTTTCCAATTTTTCTTTATTTTTCACAGGAAGGATGTGTTCATTGGCTTCTGGTTGAGTAGAAATTTTTCGCTTTTTTGCCTCAAAATTATGTGAAACGAGTGCGGAAATAATTTGGTTTGGTTTTCCGGTCATACAAGATTTTGAAACTGACTTTGGCAGGTTTTCAGATTGTTTTTGTTTTTTGACAGGAGGAATGGGTTTATTTATTTCACTTTGTGAAGAAATTGGGCGCTTTTTTACCTCAATATTCTGTAAAACGAGTGCTGAAATCATGTGATTTGGTTTTTTGGTCGGACTAGATTTTAAGACTGATTTCTGCAGGTTTTCAGTTATTTTTAGGTTTTTGACAGGTAGAATGGTTTTCTGTGTTTCAGTTTGAGAGAAAATTTTCCGCTCCTTAGCCTCAAAATTATGTGAAACGAGTGCTGGAATCATTTCTACCGAGTCTTTTCCCATTGAAGATTTTGATACTGACTTCAGCAGTTTTTCAGATTCTTCTCGGTTTTTGACAGGAGAAATCGGTCCAATTATTTTAGGTAAAGTAGAAATTTTTCCATCATTTGTCTCAAAATTATGTGATTTTTTTTCTATTCTTGTGCTGGGAAAGCATTTGATTTCCGTTGGAATTTCTGTTTGAGAATAACAGCTTCTAGATGTTTGTATTTCTGTTTGGCACGAAACCTCAGAGGTGGACTTTGTCGATATTTTTTCTTCTAACTTAGAAGTTGAAATTGCCAGAC
Organism: Oikopleura vanhoeffeni; assembly: GCA_004367855.1. Taxonomy (NCBI): domain Eukaryota; kingdom Metazoa; phylum Chordata; class Appendicularia; order Copelata; family Oikopleuridae; genus Oikopleura; species Oikopleura vanhoeffeni. The sequence continues at coordinate 29,224 of SCLH01002272.1, forward strand.
TTGTCAATAGTTCTCTTATATTTTCAATAGAATTCTCGCTTTCTAGAATTGAAGAAGCGCTATCGGTAGCGATATTGAGACAGCCTGTTGAGATTTTTTGTAATTTCATAAGCATCGGGGCCATCATGCGCTCAAGAATTTTCTCTAACTCTGATTCTTGCATTTCTTTACAAAACGCACAATTTATGCGTTTGTTTATATTAAAAAAATATAACTTTTATATTAGGGTAAAATTGGTGACTCAAAATTTCTAAAATCCGCTTGGTATTTATTTATAACCGCTTTTTTATTTTCTGAGAAAGGAACCGTTTTGTCAGACTATTTATGTGCGTTTGTTGCGGCGCTGGTATGACTAAAATGTTTCTGCGCCATCTAGATGAATCGAAGGGGAGACTAGGCTGTTGCAGGTATTTGTGAGAACTTTTTGTGAAAACAATATTTCTTATCGGCATTCCAATATGAATTAAATTGATTCTTAATTTGATCAGAACGGTGCTGATAATAAATTGAATCAGAATTTTATGGTAGATCCGGTAACCGAATTCCGGTCTAAAATTCATGAAAGGGTGTGTAGCACAGATTTTGTCTCTCAGATAAAAATATCGACCTCACTTGTCGGAATATATTTTTAAAATATCCAAAATAATAAATTGGCTAGCTACTGGTTGAGTTTTCATTTTTATAGGGTTTTGCGCAGATCAAAAAATAGGAGGCTATGATTTTTATCGCCTTTTTGATTGGACCTTAGATCTGGTCCAGCATAAGCCGTTAGAAATTAAAAACTCAACTAGTAGCCTCATTAAAAAACCTTATCAGAATATATCACTTTATCACCTTTTGATTAATCTAATAGATGTGAGTTTAGGGAGCCAATCCTAACACTCCTAAGACCCCTTCTAGGATAAATTATCAACATTTTTTTTAAACTTTTTTTAAGACCAAACAGACTTTGCCTGATTAATATTTTAGTCTCCTTCATGTTTTTTGTCTTAACAAATACATAATTGGAATTTGATCATCAGATAAAAATAATACAGCCGGATATTCATAAAACTAACCGCGGCGGTTCAACCACCAAAGATGAGGCGGCCTTATTTTTTATCTGATTATCAAATTTTGACAATGTAGCTGTTAATAAAAATAACACGAAAATTAATCAAGAAAGTTAAAACTAATCAAAATAAATTCAGAGGAATCGTTGTAAATAAAAAAATTTAGTGCTGCATAATTTTATAAGATAAGAGTTTTCAATGAAAGGCTCAGGATTTGCCAATTCTCCTTGACATATTTCATAAGTGAAAATATTTCCTTCTTTCAAGGAAGTTCTAATTTTAAAAATGTCAATTTTTAACTAAACTTTCTAGAATTATAAAAATTGTAAAGTTGTAAAATTGTAAAAAAATGTAAAGTTTTCTGACGTGCATGAAGAAAATTTATACTTTTTCTGTCGAATTAGTTTAAAAAATTTAGTTCCCAGAACCATCAACCTTATTAATTTGGAGTGATTTTAGGCGAATTACATTTGACGGCAACGAAAATATTTGGAGAGAATATCTTTTCAAATTTATGTATTTTATAAAATGGTTTCCTTCCTGTTTTACTTCAAAAATCGATGCAAATAAAATTAAGGTTCGAGAAGAATATAACAGCTGAAGTATGGCAACTATTCAGGTCAAGACTCTTGAGTCAAGAGTCTTGACTCAACAGTTATTTATAAACCTGGCTGACTTGTTAATTTCGTGTTTGAATGATCGAATAATTCGATTCGAATTTGAATCTTATTTTCACTCGACAAACTTATTTTTAGGTCACATAATCGAAAATATAATTTTTGTAACACCTGAATATTATGTCAAAATGTAGTTATACAGATTTACACAGATTTATAGATTTCTCCTTTTTTGGTCATATTATATTATGACTTATATCGAAAATGATGCCTATGTCACATAGGCTATGTGTCGTATTTTATCATGACGTCACAAGAAGAAAAAGTGACCAATGAAATCACAGAATTCTCGACAATCGTGTGATGTCATTGTCGATATACAAAAAATTTCGAGTTGATAAAATTTCTGAAAAAAAATCGCCAATTATACTTTTTTAAAAGCAAATCGATGACAAAATTAAAAAGAACAATAATTGAGCTTTTATCACGTATGATGAGTTCCAGAATATTGTGAATATAAACTATCACTAAATTAAGGGGCTGGTTGTTCCTAAATTGATATATTTCCGATGAATAATTAGCCGAACAGGGCTTTCAGGATGCTATTTCGATCAGCTGATTTGAAAAACTAGAGAAAGAAATAGGACAATTTTTTTGTATAAAAACACTCCTAGATACGTAGCCTTTACAAGACCTCCTATTCAAAATAGGAATGTTATTTTCTCCTAAGTTGTATTTTGAAATAAACTCAAATTTCAACAGACCGTGTATTAGTAGGCGAAACTTCGTATGGTCGGTTCTATTGATACGTGCTATATTTTGTCTAGAACATGCAAAAACCACCAGTTTTGAAGATTTTTCATCGGAAAATCTATTTCCTTCAAGGTTAAATTTTAAAATTTGCTCAAACTTTTGAAAAAACTAGTCAAAATCGGAACAGAAACTTCGTATGGTCGCTTTTGGTCAAATTCGTACTCAAACTCAAAATATGAATTTTGCAAGGTCACCTGAAAAAATTTCCGAAAAAAATGTGCTTCGATTTTTTCGAGAGTGGGCTCAAAAGAAAGCCAAAGACATACTGACGAGAAAGTTATCTTACGTCAATGTGATATTTCCAAGTTAAAGTGGTCAAATTGAAGAAAAGCTACTTTTTACATAATTTAAAAAAAATACTTAGAAAAAAATCGAAAAAACCTAAAATTTCGAATTTTTTTCTGTTGTTATTTGAGCTGTTTTGCGCTTTTAAAATGTTAACGATTGATTTGGTGCCTTTTTATGTCATAATTAGTACAGAAAATGTAGGAACCACCACTTCCTTAAATAATTAACGGGTTCTATAGTTAGTCTCCTTCATGTTTTCGACTTAAGGGAGTGGTTGTCGCTGATTAAGCTGTTTTTTGAAGTTCTAATACGGTTATGTTCAAGTTGATGGAATGGTCCTCCCCAAAAATGCGTAGGCGTGTAAGGCAAAAAGATACCAATTTGTAGAAAAACGTAGGCGTGTTATTCCTTTTATTTGATTCCCTATGTAAATGGTTTCTTGATGAACTGGTAGAGGTGGTATTATAAAAACTTTCTGGACGTGAAGAACAAGTGTTGAAAATAATTTCAACACTTATTGTAATATGATACAATTCAACCTAGGCCCACGCACTAACCCTTAATAAGCCTCCCAAAAAAACACTAAAAAGCTTACTCCTCCTACAATTTACATGATTTTTTTCTAATTTTTTGAGTTAAGTTTTGGAGAAGCAATATCAACAATAATCTGGAGCCCTTTTTTTCAAAATTTTGCTTTTGACAGACAATTTTTTTCGACCAATTTTCGTTGAGATTTTGTTTTTCGGTCTTTTCACATTTTTGTTCGTCAAAAGCAAAATTTTGAGAAAAAGGCTCTGGATTATTGTTGATATTGATTTTCCGGAACTTGACTCAAAAAATGAACAAAAATTAATGTAAATTGTAGGAGGAATGAGCTTTTTGAGTGTCAAATATTGAAACATGACAGTAACCTTCATATGCCTCCAGAACAAAGTCTGATCAAAACTTCGAAAAAAACGCTTTAGATTATTGTTAAACTAGTTTTGATCTTTCATATAAAGTATAAACCAAAAATTTATGTTGAAAGTAGGCTTTTGAAAAAGTCTCGATTTGATATTTCGTTTTTAAAAGTTTTTTGAAGTTTTTGTCCGACAAAAGCTAAATTTCGAAAAAAACGCTCTAGATTATTCTTTGTATTGATGATNTGGAGCCTGACACAAAAAAATGAATGAAAATGATGAAAACTGACGGAGAAGAAAGCTTTTTAGTGTTTTTTGGTAAGGTTTACTAAACGTTCATGTGAGTGCGTAGGTTCAATAGTATCAGATTACTGAAATTCTGAAAATAATTGCGAAGAGTTGTTCTTTACGTTAACATAGTTTTTGGAATTCCAGCTTTGCTAGTTTAGCCAAAAACCGCATCTAAAAACGGGAAAATCAGCGACAATCACTCTCTTAACAGATATATAATTGGAATCTGATCATCAGATAAAAATATCACCGCCGGATATTGCAATTATTTATAAAACTAACAACGGCGGTTAAACCCCTAAAGATGAGCCGGCATTATTTATATCTGATTATCAAATTTTGACTACGTAGCTGTTTATAAAAATAACATGAAAATCAAACGAAAAAGTTAAAACTAACCAAAATAAATACAGAAGAGTGTTGTGATGTTAAAAAAAACTTGAGAAAAAATTTGTGAACCTAAACATGCTGCAAAAGGTCACAGTTTTGAATGAAAGGCTCAGGAGTTGCCCGTTTTACCCCTTAATTTCATCACCCCTTAATATTTAATATGTGAAAATGTTTCCTTCCTTGAAGGAAGTTCTTCGACCTGTGTGTGACATTTGGCGGCAAGGAAAATATTTGGAGAAAATATATTTTCAAATTTTTGCATTTTGTAAAATGGTTTCCTACCTGTGTCAGTTGAAATAACAATGAGTTTCTGTGATGTTTTTTCACATTTTCAACAATTTATTGCATGGATTAATGGTTTATTAAGATTTATGATGAGTATTTTACGTGATAAAATATTACTCACAAAATATTGTCCGACAAATGAATTGTTTTAACAATTGTTTTAACCTTGTTTATACAGTTAATTCAATTTATTTGGAAAAAATCGATGTCTTCAAATAAAATCTAGGTTTGAAAATAATTTAATAGCTGAAGAATGGCAAATATTTAGGTCAATCGTTATTTATAAACCTCGCTGACTTGTTAATTTTGTTTCTGGTTGATCGAATTTGAATCCTATTCTCACTCGACATAATTATTTTCAGGTCGAAAATATGATTTTTGTAACACCTCAATATTAGGTCAAAATAGTTACACAGTACATGTCCCCTTATAGTTTTTGGTCATATAAAAAAATTTCTAGTTGATAAAATTTTTCAAATTTCTGAAAAAATTCCCCTAGTATTTTTTAAATCAAATCGATAAAAAAATTTAACGGAACAATAATTGAGCTTTTATGAAATATCATGAGTTCCAGAATGTTGATAATAAAATACAAGGCCCCAATATCGCCGAAAGTTTTTTGCCTAAAACTTTGGCGATATTGGGCATTTTTGGCGATATTTTCACTTTCGGCGATATGGGAACAGAAAAAAATTTTTTGTTCAAAAATAAAAAAACGCGTAGGCGTTCGAAATGACGTCATATTTAGACCTTTTTTTTTCAATTTCATTGGGGTTTTTACAGTAGATTTGAATAAAGTGTATCATCAGAATGCGTAGAATTCAGAACTCTACCAACGCATTGAAATAAAAGTTGAAAAAAGTAAATTTGGGAAAGTTCAATTTTGTCAATGACGTCATTCATGACACCCATAAAGAAGTTCGATATGTAATGAATAAAATCGGGATTAACTGTAGGATTTTTATATAAATATGACCCACATATATACCGTTCCGAGGACCTCTGGTGGGCGAATATACAGCGTGAGTCTTTTAGATTTCTCCTCTTTTACCCAGACACCAAAAATCTTAAGCAAAGTATAGGAAGTTTTGGCTGTTTACCCGTCTAGATAAGAAAATGGAGAAATCGAAACGGGTCAAAAAACCCTTATTTTGGTCAAAAATACGATTTTTCGTAATTAATTATCATTTTTGCAAATATTGATTTTTGAAAAATAAATACAATGTATTCATAACGCTCCTTAAAATTTGACACAAACCAATGATATAACATCTATTTTCAAATTAAACGAATTTTCTTCAAAGGTTTTTTTTATTCGGTTTTCGGTGTGTGAATAAAGATATAAAGTGTTTTAGAGTAAGTTAAAACCTAGTTTATAAGGTGAGCGTGTTAGCTCCAAAGCGCACCTCAAAATCGCCGCTAAATGCGCAAAACTGAAAATTTTCCATTCTCATTTTTGTGCATAAACAACAGGTTCTATAAGGTTCGTAAACATGTACACANTAAGAACGCAAACAGCGTGAATGATAGATCTATAAACAAATGACGCAAATTTTGGTAAACATATTGAATTATTTTTGTAAACGCAAAAAGTTTGATTAAGAATTATAATGCATGAAATATGTGTAAACAATAAAATACAATTTATAAAGTTGAAACTAATGATAATTTGTTTCTATCATGAGTTTTTTTTTAAATGAAAATTAATTTTTTCTGTCGTAGGTATCACCAGTACATGTGAAAATCAACCCTAAGCGGTCGATTTTGGCCGAGTGTGACTTCATAAAAAAGTCAGCAATGCGGCATTGCTAATGCCAAAATTTTCGATCGGGCGAGTGTGACGTATTCGAAATCGATTTTGGATTCGGCACCATTAATTAATATAAACATTTATTTGACAATCCGCTGTCTATCATTTTTGATTGGTATTTGTGTACTATTTACATCAAATCATTTTGCGCAATTAATATTATTCATAAAAACGTTGAAATCATCTGATTAGCGTGTAAAATGTTACCTGACGGTTATTGGCGGTTTTGACGACTTTTCTACTCTCAATCTGCGCAACAGGGGTAGGCAGTGAGTACACGTAAAATAACATTCAAATAAAAAAAAATCTGGAGTTAGAGATACAATGGGAAATTTTGATAGCAAGAGAAAAACTGGTAAGATGAACTAAAATGTATAGGTCTAGAAAACTCTCGGGTGATATATTAAAAAAAAAACGTCAACAGCTGAAGTTGGCGTCATAATTATTAACAATTAAAAATATTTTATACAGTTTTGTTATGCAGCGATCGGCACAATTGAATCGGATCGGAGAAATCGATGCGATCCGATTCAATTTTTTCGAGAGGCCCTCCGATCCGATCCAATTTTTTTGGGTTGCCCAATAATCCGATCCATTTTTTTTCAAAAACCGATTAGATCTTATCCAAATCCGATCCGATTCTATCAGAATTTTACATTTGTATGTGCCGACTTCTGCTGGACTTAAACATACTACAGCAGGGTCCGGCGTATAGGTGAACGCGTAAAGGTGAAACCTACGCAAAAACCTACGTAAGCCTCCGCAATCGCCCACGCATCTGACAATAAAAACTTTTTCTTCCTGACGTCCGGCGTATAGGTGAAAGGCAAATATAAGGTTTTTTTTCAAAACCTCTCAGGCAAAAAGATAGGCGTTTTCGAGAGCCAAATAGGCAATATTTGAGAATTTTTATAATGAAAAACCATTAAATTAATTAAGTTTTTAACTTTAATTAAATAATCTAGTACACTTGATTTGTCTTAATCTGCACAAATTTTGTTCAAATAAATCCTTCAATTATTTCAAAGGCATTTTTCACGATAACTATTTATATTTTTTGTTTGAAAATCAAGTTGAGAAATCTTCTGGAATATTTTGTGCTATAAAAGTGCAGGACAACTACAGTCTACACCATTTCTTTGTAGTGGTGTATTAATGACACAATTTAATTTCCTTCCTAGTAAATATTGTTTCCATTATATTAAAATTTCTGCGATACGAATCATACAAGGGGCAATAAAGCCCTAGTAGCTTTATAAAATTAATTCTTAGCTTTTATAAAATAATTCTTACTCTGACTACCTTTTAACTAATATTCTAGATCTTGTTTTAATCGACCAATCAGAGCGTATATTCCCGACGTCCGGCGTATAGGTGCAGGTTTTCAGCGAAAAAAGTTTCACCTATACGCCGGACCCTGCTGTATTTGATCTGATATAAAATTTCGTTTAGTGTAGTTTCAATGATACTGTATCATTTCGTTTTATTTGAATTAACAAATTTTCCATCATGCAGAAAATACATGTATTTAAGAACACAATATTGATAGGTATCAGTTGCGTGTCCATCATTGAAATCAGCATATAGAAGTACTAGGTGGATTGTTCTGAAACTTCTCGGGCAAATAATATACCAAATTGAAAAAAAATTATGAACAAAAAAAATATTGGCCACTAAACGCGCCATACAATTCTGCATAAAACCAAATATATGAAAGTTCAAGCCAGAGTGGTAGATTTTTGCTCATTTGGCCAAATGGCCGATTGGTGGAAATGCTAGGCAAAACAAAGCAAAAAAGATAAAAGGAAATGAAAAGCACAGATAATTG